>LFZO01000033.1:0-126892 GCA_001578225.1 Pseudocercospora musae | reverse complement strand
AGCGCCAACGCCAACGCCAACGCCCGCACCAGCACAAAGCTCCACGACCACGACCACGACTCCGACCACGACCACGGCCTGGGCACTTCGATCGACCATCGACGCGGATGTCTGTGTTGATGACGAAAGCTGTACACATCTCTTCCGCTCCAAATAATGCGCATCCGAAGACCATGTCCCGGTAGGTCCTTCCTCGCCAAGCGCGAGAGGGCCCACGAGGCAGGAAGGCAGCCACGATCCAATGCTGACCCACGCGTGCCTTCCAGATCATCCATGTCCATAGATGCGCTGCTGCGATCCGATGCCGCAGAAACACAAGTCCAAAAGTTTGGCGAACTGGGCCGGACTTACTACCGGCACGGCCAGCATGTGTACATGTTTCCCGCCGACGACGTACGGAAGCACCACGTAAACAGCCGAAAGAGGTCGCGAGCTAATGTGAGGGGATTAGAACGAGCTCGAACGATTGGACATTGTGCATCGGCTCATATACACTGTTGCCTTGAACAAGCAGCTGCACATTGCCTCCTTCACCACTTCACCCACACGAATTCTAGACATCGGCTTTGGCGATGGCTACTGGATGCTCGAAATGAGGGATCGATATCCATCCACACAAATCATTGGTCTCGACTTGGTCAATGATTCGCAGCCACCGCGAGACAGAAATTGTCACTTCCAAGCTCCGGTTGATTTCAATGCACCGACCTGGCCCATCGAAGATTCATCAGTAGACCTGGTTCACATGGCACAGCTATGTGGCTGTGTATCCGATTGGGTAGAGCTGTACCGAAAAGCATATCGCTCGCTTCGCCCGGGAACAGGACAGGTCGAACACATTGAGATCGACTGGAAACCCCGAACGTCCGCTCGCGAGTTTCCTGCTCAGGGAATCGACCTACTCAAATGGTGGGAATATACGTTGCATGCCTCCCAAATGGCCGGCAAGTCGCTGGAGTATCGCGACGATACAGAGGACCTCCTCGAGCAAGCCGGCTTTGTCGACATTTCCCACAAGAGGTTTCGGGTACCTCTTTACGTTGCCGCAACGAAAGATAAGCGGGAGACGGCCTTCGCCCATGCTTATCAAATGGCCATGGGTTACCAGGGTTCGCAGTCTTTCACGGCTTTCAGCATGTCACTCTTCACAAGAGTCTTTGGTTGGCCTGCACAGTCGGCAGCACAAACCTGTGCAGCTGCACTTGCAGTCATACAAGGACATCCGTTACCCTTGTACATCAACTTGTAAGTGTCCGGGATATGTCGAACTTGGCACCGCCTGCTTTTGGTGATTCCAGCAAACTTACCAAGCTTTCTAGGCACGTCTGGACTGCTCGTAGGCCCCAAAGCTAAGAGGTCGCGGTTGGCTTGCAGTCTTCCATTTGATCACGACTGCGGCTATCGTCGTTATCGCGTCACAGATACGAGAGAGTGTATGCGAGAGTACAAGGACGTTTATGAAGAAGCTTTGCTCAGAGCAGATGGTCTGCATAGGGCGAGATCTCGCCCTCGTCCAACCATCCTTCCTTTCTTCACCATGGCTGCAGGACCACATCCCACGAACCCGGACTATGGCACGGTACAGCCGTAGATCAAGCTTCCAAACGGATGGAATCCCTACGGCCTGGCTGGAAAGAAGCAAAGACTCCAAAATGAGAAGCGATGTTGGCAACTCGTCAGCAGCAACCCCATTTGACAACCCAATAGTAAGAAGTGACAAGGCTCAGAAGTCAGCCCAACGCCGGACTGTTCGAAGCATGTTTAAAGCAGGGCTCTCCATTCTTTGAAGCTGCAACAAGGCGCCCGCAAAGACCGGAAGTCTATCTCAGGCGTATGTAAGATGGCCTGCGTGGCTTTTTTCATCTATTATCAGCTACCAGGGCATTTGCACCTACCATTCGGGACCACATAAGGTATGGATCACGAGAAGGGCACGGATCATTTTCGGAGCAGACAACAACATAATGATCAAGTAATCGCGCCGGACAAGGTGGACAGGACAGGTGCAGACACATAAAGACTTCCGGCTCTCGTACACCCGTATACGTGCGTTAGGACGCAGGCTGTCCCATGTATGCGGGCGAGGAGCCCGCACGGCCAACGCGACGCGCGTGTTATTGTATGAAGCCAGAGGTAGACGTGAGATGAATAGTGAATGAGGAAACAAGGGAATTTCCGTTCTTCTCTGAAACACCATGCCTTCTGGACACGCCGGAACGAAGAACGCGTGACCCGACGGCATCGAAAGTCCAGTACCATTTCCTCGGGTACAGCAGTACCGTATGTTTTCGCCTCTCGTACATAGCTCATGGAAAGCATTTCGGATTCCGCAGTAACCTTTCGTCAGTGCGTGGAACGATCTCCATTGCCCTAACTATGGCCTTCCCATCGCCATGGTAACTTTATTGGCCCCCGACACAAGATTTGTTCGCAGCTTGGCACCAGCTCGGTAATTGAAGCAGTCAAGATTTTTTGGCCGCTTACAGAGTTGTGACTACTACTTCTCGACAATGTGGTAGGCCTGATAAGCTTTACATTTTCTTTCATCCCCTTGCATCTTAATGTCTACCATTCTGCAACTTCTCCAGCTCTCGGAGGTACCGCGCGAACTGCGGAAGAGAATGAGTTAGCATCTCTAACCTGGTGGCTTTAGACATTGGATGCTGGACCACTTACCTATCTTGTCACAATTGAGGAGGCAGAGCGGGTCGAAAGCCTGTTTCATCTACGCGTTCACAATAAAGTTAGCAAGAGTTCGATCCTTTGAGAGATCGTTTTGCAGCCAGGGTATCGAGCATTGATGCGAGGGTGTTGCGACCAGAAGCGTGGCATGAATCATGTTGCCGCGGTTTTGAACGTGGCATGAATATTTCCAGAAGCTCATGGGGGTGTTCCAAATATGCTTCGTCAGCGTCAATGTCGTGATGAACGGTATATCCCCGATCGAGCAAGTCCCTGGGTCCAGTTTGTAACGCCTGGTCTCAGAACGGAAGCCGGACGAATTTCAGGACGGTTCCGGATTTGCTGAATTAGGGACATCGGTGAATGTAGTAGGTCGTATCGCGTCCTGACCGCGCAGCACGATACGCGACCTCATGCTTTTTCCGTGATTCGAGCCAGCCGCGCCGGAGAAAGCGAACAAGCGCGCATCCATTTTTCGAGTATGTGTCAGCGAGAATTCAAGCTTCCCATGCGACAGCGCTCTCTGAGACAGCCGGAGCGCGATGTCATGCAGTTACTTGGTGTGCGTGGTGTGCAGAACAAGGTACGCTCGGTGCAATGGTACGACAGCGTAAACCAGAGCGTCGGGTATCTCCAGTGTAGGGCAGAACGAATTGAGCGAAGTGCACTTACCTTTCTCATCAAGTCCACTGCTGACTCGCCAATTTCATGCGGTAGGTAGTCTCTCTTGACTAGACCAACGCCATGCTCGCCAGTTGCCGTGCCCTCCATTTCGATTGCACGTTTGACCATCTTGTGTACGACTTTGTCAGCAACCGAGTGCTCTTTGTCGTTGTAGAGAATGATAGCGTGGAAGTTGCCGTCTCCTACGTGGCCAACGATGGAGCCGATGAGACCACTCTGATCAAGATCCTGCTTGGTTTCTTCGATTATCTCGGGAAGCCTTGAGATCGGGACGGCGACGTCGGTGGTCCACACGTGATCGCCCTCATTCTTTTTTTGGGCCATGACGCTCCACAATGCCTCTTTGCGAGCGGACCATAGCTCATCCTGCTCCTCCTTGTTCTTAGCGAATTCGAAGCTCTTACTACCGGCCTTCTTGGCCAGGTCCTTCACGATGCTGATGTGCTCCTTAACACTGGAAGGCGTGCCTGCGAACTTGAAGAAAAGGGTAGGGACCTCCTGCCAAGACCTCGACGTTTGGCCAGCCTGGTTGATACACCGCATTTGAACATCATCCAATATCTCAATGGCCGCGATGGGGACTCCGACACCGACCACGCGGAACACGCAGTCTGCTGCTGTTCGTATCGATGGGAAGGTGCACACTGCTACGTTGGTGGTTTGTGGCTTTGGTGTGACTTTCAGCGTCGCTTCCGTGACCAGGCCAAGAGTTCCCTCCGATCCAATGAACATTCGTGTCAAATCATATCCAGCGCTGCTTTTCCGAGGTCTTTGTTTCGTCTTCACGATAGTGCCATCAGCCATGACCACCGTTAGAGACAAGACCCAGTCCTTCATCGTACCATATCGATATGCGTTGGTTCCAGAGCAGCCGGTGCCGACCATACCGCCGATCATAGCACCTGGGCCTGGGTCTGGTGGGAAGAAAAGGCCATGTTCAGCGAGCTCCTCGTTCAGATATTCCCAGCCGACAGCAGGCTGAACCACAACGTCCAAATCGTGCTTGTGCAAAGTGAGAATCTTGTCCATGCGGCTGAAATCAATGCAGATACCACCTCGCGTGGATGCGAAATGACCCTCCAAAGATGTACCACCACTGTAGCCCACCACTGGTATCCTGCGCTTATGACATATTTTCATGATCTCGGATGTCTCCTCCGTACTGCCAGGCTTGATCACTGCGAATGGAACCTCATCGTCTTTCGCATAGTAAGAGCTCCACTCGCTGCCCGCATGCGATTTAAGGTCTGATTCCAGCGTTGACACGTTCTCCTCTCCGACTACGGAGACAAAGTCGCTCCAAGCCGCCTGTAACGTCGCCGATGAGGTATCGTGCTGTGGTGCTTTGGTCGCCGAGAGTGGAAGTGTAGATCTGGGTGATGCTTCTGCCGGAGCCTGCTTGCCTATGAACCAGCCGCCGAGAGCGCCTACTGCAAGAACTGCGCATTTGTTGGTCAGGTGCACATAAGAGCAGTATCCGGTGATAATCAATACGTACCAACTGGTATAAACCATGCGCCGCTGCTCGAAGCTGCCTTCTGCTCTTCCCGCTGTGCTGCAAATCTAGCCTGCTCTTCCTTTTCTCTTTGCACTCGCTCGTGTGTACTCTGGTATAGCTGACCCTTGAATGTCTCCCTCTCTTCCCCCTTCTTTTCTGTGGCGTAGAACCGCTTGCTCGCAAAGGATCGTCTGCAAATGGTAGATCTCGCGGACTCAAATAGCCGGCGCTGAACAAGTCGCGTGGAAGTCGCCATGTTCGCAACAAAGACGTGATGCAAAGGAAAGTCTAAACTTGCAAGGGAATGGCAATGCTAAGAACAAAGCATGACTTTGGGAATGGCAGTGGGTATGTTCACAGTTGAGATGCATACTCTCCGCACGCAATAGCGGAGCTTAATTGATGACTGCCATGGCTAATGGCCCGCTTTCGACTCGGGCGATCGTGCGGGAGGAACAATTAGTAGGATTCAAAGAGTGTGGAATCATCGCATGGCAGGATGGCTATGTCAACCGTACCACATCAAATGTGTACAACCCAGCCAGTCGTCACCCAAGCAATAACTTTCTCGGTCCGCGTTCACATGCAACTGAGCCACGGTCCGCTTGGCCGAAGCTCAGAGACTCAGTGAAGCGCTCAGACCATGTACGTGGTCTCAGCCAGTGCTTTCGAGCGGTATGTCTTCACAGATTGTCATGATCAGCAGCTCCTCGGAAGATCTATCACATCAAAGGTCTTATACTACAAAACGCCAGCCCTCCATGGATGCGCGTACGCATCGCTGCCTCAGAACTCCAAACTCCTCATGCTGGGGGCCTCTCGTCTACAGGTCTCCTTTCCCGGATCTTGCCCAGAATAGTCCGCGTGCATTCGTTGCACAAGGTATTACGCCCTTTGGGCCCTTTCTCCATTCAGATGATCCTGACGTACGGCAATTCCTGCACATTCTCTACATGCCATGTGTACCGCCGCTGGAGTCTGTGCTGTGCTGTAACGGCATACCAGGAGGCAGTCCAGCAGATGTCAGTCCCATCGGCGCTCCAGGCGCCATAGGCTGCGCGGACATGGCTCCTCCTGGCGAGTTTGTCTTCACATCGTCTCCAGTCCTCTTTTTCTCCTTCTTCGCCCATCTCAAGCCACAGGCATTGCATAGAGTCTTGGGTCCCTTAGGCCCTTTTCTCCATTCCGGCGAATCTAGCGTGCCACAGTCTGCACATACGTATTCGTCGGCTACCTTTAGCTTCTTCTTCTCCTTCTTCGAGCTCTCCCGATCTCTGTCCAGAAGAATGGCAATACCGGCATCGCCTCTGATGAGCGCAGGCGACGTATCACCGGTAGAAATACCATGACTTCGTTCTCCATCACGGTACCGTAATCCAGTGAGCAACTCGATGGATTCGAGGTGGGTATTGCTGGCTTCATAGCGTGACATCTTGTCAGCGATGCTATCAGGCTTTTGAGCAGAAAGCGCGCTGTCAAGGTTCTGCCTTGTAAGTGCAGTGTTTGACACGGGAGGTTTTGCAGGTGGCGGCATGCCTTGGTAATTGGGTGTTGCATTTGGCGCTTCCGAGAGGCAGTCCTGAGCGAGGGAGCCCGCTGGACCTGAATGTGAAGGTGTTGCTCCTGCTTGTGATGACGCTTGTTCCCGGTACAATCTTTCCTGTTCGGCGTTCTCCTCCATCTCCTCGCGTTTGAGCTCCTCTATCCGCCTCATGAGGCGCTCGTTCTCGATCTTGTGCTCCAGGAAGGAATCTAGAAGGGCAGCATTCTTGGTCGGATACGGCCTTGCCATCATGAAGAAACCTCTACAGAGACCGGAGACTGACAGAGTCTGACCGGTCGGGGTCTGTCCGAAAGTGGTTGCACCTGGCTGTTCTGGCGAGATATGTGGGTGGCCATCACACTCAAAAATCATGTACGTACCGTCCTCCTTCTTGAAGCGGTAGAAGAATCGCAAGGCGTTCCCGCTGGCAATGCTTTCGTTAAATTCACGCATGAAAATGCCGCTGTCGTCAGGATGAACATATTCGCCTATGAATTTGCCTATGAGCGAATGCGGCTCATACCCGGTGATGGCCTTGCATGACGGGGACACGTATAAAATTCGGCCATCCGGTGTGAGAATGTGCAAGAAGTCCTTAAGCTCTTCTATGATTCTTTGCGACCAATTCCGCCTCTTTGTGAATTCTGTGAGAGTGCTACTGCCCGACTGTGGTGGCATTCCAAAGCCCGTGGGCAACGGCCCAGCGCCCGCGCCAGTCAAGGACATACCATCGTCCTGTTGCTGGTTGTGGCCAGGTGTATATGCCGCAATCCCGTTGCCGTTGCTGCTCGAGACATTTGGGTCTTGCGAGGGCGCACTGCTGACGCCATTTCCTACGGGATGCGCTCCGAGGTTGGCGAAGGACTGGTCTGCAGAGCCCGACAGATCGAGGTCCAAGTCCATGGGCAGACTCATGTCGATGTCGAGCGCGCTGAGGGAATGAGGCCCAGTTCCCATGAGGCCCATATCTGGCGCGCTCGCGGCCATATTATTGGAGAGGCCGGCATCGCCAGGGTATAACGACATGCAGCGCGTCTGGTGGGCGTCGGCGGTAGCGTGGACTTGCGGACTGGCCTGGCCACTGGGCCACGGTCTCGTTTCGGTGTCGGTGTCGGTGTCGATCGAGCGATCTGTTACTTGGGCGGGTGCGGGTGGAGCGCGATCACGAGCGCACGCGCTGGCTGCTGAGATCAAGCAGGGAGGGGATGCGGGCGCCGCCGATGATCGTGTGCGTGGGCGTGTGCGAGCTGACCGCCAAGCACTGCGGAGGTCCGGGATAGGGCACAGTTGAGCAACATACGGCCGCTTATTATATCAGTAATAGGGCCTGTGGAGGTATGGATGGCTGAAGTAGAGGATCTGATACAGTAGAGGTGAAGTCGCCGGCGGGCTCAGGACACTCTGTACATATAGGTTCTACCTGGCATATGGGCGTTGTAGCAGGGATAGTCACGATAGCTTGACTGCAGAGTTTCTGTCTAGGCGCTGAACGTTTCATCCTCCAAGATTGAGCATAGGAAACAGGTCTGAGGTGTTGCTCGGTCGCTGAGATATGCCAAACGACATGATTCTACCTCACTGGCGGATAGCAGTTGCTATCATAGTCTCTCGTTCGACGGCAATGGATTTAGAACTATGGAGCCGGGGAAGACCATAGATAGAGATGTTGTACACAATGGCACAGCCGTGAACATCACCGTTATTATACGGTGAACACAGCCCTCCGAGGACCTAGTCTTATGAACACAGCGGTTGATATGACTAGATACAGCTCATAACGATGCCGAGCCTCAAATATTCATCGTAATAGATGATATCGGTGACTCTACATCTCTAACCATGGATCCAAAGACCGTTGGTTAGACCGATGGCAGCACGTGCCGGACGCGTCGGAATCGCGTTTGCTGCACCTGCCTGCACCTGCCTGCACCTGCACCTACACCTTCTCTGTGATACACCCGTACATGTAATGGTCGGGCTGACTGTCCTTCACCACGAGCTTTGCACCATAATCAACTCGTCCCGTCCACGAGAATTACCGCTGTAGGCGGAAGATGCTTCCTGCTCCCGCCTTGAGGCAAACACTCTCCTTGTCAACACCATCGCCACCGGTGGGCTGTTCAGCCGGTACTCTTGCACCTCCCATCTCAATTCAGCGCAGCAACCAGCCAAGATGTCGAAGATTGAAAAGTTGTCCATCACGGGCGTGCGCTCGTTCGACCACAAGAACCAAATGGCTATCAGCTTCAAGACTCCGCTCACCCTGATTGTCGGCATGAACGGTTCTGGCAAGACGACCATCATCGAGTGCTTGAAGTATGTCACCACGGGCGAGATGCCGCCGAACAGCGAGCAAGGTCGGTCATTCGTGCACGATCCAAAGATGGCGGGCGAGAAGGAAGTGCTCGCACAGGTCAAGCTCCAGTACACGTCGACTGAAGGCATGAGAATGGTCACCACTCGAAATATGTCTCTCACTGTAAAGCAAGGCAAGCGCACATTCAAGTCTCTAGAAGGCACCATCAAAATGGCAAAGGACGGTGAGCGCAGTACCGTCAGCTCCACTGTTGCTGACATTAACGGCATGATGCCCCGCTACCTTGGTGTGTCCAAGGCGGTACTCGAGAATGTCATATTTTGCCACCAAGAAGAATCTCTGTGGCCGATGATGGCACCAACAGACCTCAAGAGAAAGTTCGACGAAATCTTCGAAGCCAACAAGTACACCAAGGCCATTGACAACATCAAAGTCATGCAGAAAAATAAGAAGATCGAGCTGAAGAATCTCGAACTCAACGAGGTCCACTGCAAACAGAACAATGACAAAAAGAAGAACCTCAAGGCCAAGATCGACCTCATGGATAAGCAGTGTGAAACCCTGCGAGAGCAAGAGTCCCAATTCAGAGCGCAGCGCCTGGATGCGGAGCAAGGTTATCAAGATGCTGCCAACAGATTTGCTCGGGTCAATGTCGTCGTTGGCGAGCTCAAGAACAAGCGTTCCGCGAGAGCAGCAAAGGAAGAGAACGTGCAAGGTCTCCGCGAGAACCTCAACGAAATGTCCGAATCCGATCACGACCTTCAGCGCATGCTCGACGAGTACGACGAGCATCTGCGATCTTTCGACGCCAACCTCCAAGAGCAGAAGAAGCTCTACCATCACAAAGAGGCCGAAGTGACCTCTGCGCGCAACGTACAGAGCGCCAAGGTTAGCGCGATTGGTCGCTTCGAGGAGCAGAAGGCTAGCCATGAGCGCCAAGTGGAATATCGCAATCGGCTGATTCAGGAATCCGCTCGCATCCATGAAATCCGCGGATATGATCGCGATATCGACGAGAGGCTGGCCAAAGAGTTCATGCAAAAGATCACACGAACAACTCGTGATGCCCAGGCCGAATTCGAGCGTGTACGCTCACAGGTGCAGGAGGAGGTTTCGGCGCAGCAAAAAGTACTCAACAATCTCAACTCAGAGGCCGTGCGATACAGACAGCAAAAAGAGACCAGCAGACTTCAGATCAACAAATACGATGAGAAGATAGGGGAGATGCAGCGGCGCGCCCAGACCCTCCATTCCAATGAGAGCGACAAAGTCACATTCGAAAGCCAACTTTTCGACACTCAAAGCAAGCTTGCTTCTGCCAAGTCAGAAATGGACAGTTCTCCCTGGAATAAGCAGATCGAAAGCGCGGAGGCTGAACTTCGCAGGTTGGCCGATGCTCGAGAGAAGCTCGATTCCGAGCGAGAGGAAGCCGCTCGTCTTGCCAAGGAGTCGGCGCAGATTGACTACTTGCGGGAACAGCTTGGGGATCGTCACCGCCGCCTCGGGACTATGACATCTGCTCATAGTGATAAAGTAAGAGAAATTGTCGGCGATGGCTGGAAGCCACAGACCCTCGAGAACTCCTACGAGCGCGCTCTTAAGAATATGGACGCCGAACTTGCAGATGCAAAGAAGCAAAGAGATGGTTCACAGATCCAAGTCGACAACCTCAGCTCGAAGCTTGACGAGCTCAAAGTCAGCCTTAGAGCAAAGAAGGGCGAAGCCAAGGACGCTGAGAATGACATCTACGATGCCATTGGTCGTGCGCCCAAAGACTTCCCTACTGAATTGGCAGAGCGAGAGCAGAACCGCGATGAACTCAAACAGGAGGGCGACTCGCTCGGTATGATTCAGCAGTATTTCGAGGCGGCTATTAAGATGGCAAAAAAGCCGCAAAAGCCGTGCTGCAGAATGTGCACGCGGCCGTTTGCCAACCAAACTGAGCTACAAGCGATGCTCGACCGAGTCAAGCTTGAGCAGGACAACATGACGCAACAAATCGACGAGCAAAAGATTGCAGAAGCTGAGACGGCTCTCGAACAAGCGCGAAAGGTCAACGTCCAATTCGACACCTGGGAACGGCTTACGCAGAAGGAAGTGCCAGTCGTCATTAAAGACATCGAGGATGTTGAGCGGAGGTGGAAGCAGGCCAACGACGAGTGTGAGGCTTATTCATCAGTCTTCAAGGAAGCAGCCAGCCGCAAGCAAGACATTGAATCGCTCTCCAAGACCGTCAACATCATTGTCACGTTGAGCAGCGAGGCCGACGCACTGCAGAAACAGATCGAGGAGCAGGCTGCCAAGCAGAAATCCCAAGGTCTTTCTCGCGGCTTTGAGGCTGTCCAAGCAGATATCAAGAAAATTGATGGCGCGAGCAAGGCTCAACAAGCTTCCCGCGATGAGGCTGTCAGTGTTCGCGATCGCAAGATCAAAGCCGTTAGTGATCTGGAGCTCGAAGCGAGCAGACTAGAGGGTAAGCTCCAACAGGCTGTTTACGACCTGAAGCAGCGCCAGGACCTTGAAGAGCAAGAGCAGGAATACAAGACTCTCAAGTCACAGGAGCGCGAAAAAATCCAGGAGTTCGACAGGAAGCTGAACGAGAATGGCTCGCAGACGGCCACGGAGCAGGTCAAGTACGATGACATTTCCAGGCGTGGTGCGGACAAGGATCGAGACCAGCAGAATAAGTTCAACAAGCTTAACAACAGTCTAAACAAGCTCTCCAATGCGGATGCCGAGATCAAGGCATACTATGAGCGAGGTGGCGACGAGCAACTTCTCAGCGCGAAGCGCGAGAAAGAAGACGCTGATGCCGCCGTTGATCGCGCAGTGGCAGAGCAGTCGCAAATTACTCGAAACATCAAGAAGCTCACAGACCAGTCGCAAAGTTATGCCGAGTCGAAGCGCAATATCACTGACAACCAGCGCTACCGCCGTGATCGACGACAACTCCAGCAGCTTTCGGATGAGATCGAAGAGCTAGAGAAGCGCAATTGCGAAGCAGATGCTCAGACCTATCATCGCGAGGCTGAGCGTTGGCAGAAGAAGCGCGATGAGGCAGCTGCTCAGCAGGCAGCAGTTGTTGGTGAGCTCAAGGGTGTTGATTCTCAGCTACAGATTTCTATCGCAGAATTCGCCCGCGATTACAAGACTGCCGGCAGGCAGTACAAGGCAGCTCATATCATGGTTACGACCACGAAGGCTGCCATTCAGGACCTCGGCGCATATGGCGCTGCTCTCGACAAAGCTATCATGCAGTACCATACGATGAAAATGGAGCAAATAAACGGTATCATTGACGAGCTATGGCGAAAGACATACATGGGCACTGACGTCGATACAATCATGATCCGCAGCGAGAACGAGACTGTCAAGTCGACAAAGAACTACAACTACCGCGTGGTGATGGTGAAGCAAGACACGGAGATGGACATGCGTGGTCGTTGCTCAGCTGGTCAAAAAGTTCTGGCATCCATCATCATCCGCATGGCTCTTGCAGAATGCTTCGGAATTCGATGCGGTGTCATTGCGCTTGACGAACCGACTACCAACCTCGATGTCGACAACATTCGCGCGTTGGCGCTGAGCTTGTCTGCGATCATCCAAGACCGGAAGAAGCAAGCGAACTTCCAGTTGATCATTATCACGCACGACGAAGATTTCCTTCGCGAAATGCGATGCGATGATCTGGTCGATTCCTACTACCGCGTACATCGCAACAACGACCAGAACACGGAGATTGCCAAGCAGAGCATTGCAGAAGTCATGTAATGAGGACCTGGTCCGTCTGATTCTAGCGAGGTGTTTGGGGAGTGTGTTGAGGTAGTTGCGCATTAGATGTACTTTAGCATAGGAATTCTAGAGCATAGCGAGGGCGCGGCGCGTGAACGCCCTGCGGGTGCCAAGGCAACAAAGCATGTAGGAAGTCTTTCACAATGGTTTGCAACGCTGCACAGCTGCGCAGCGATGTGCATCAACTGCGTACGTGCGCACTGCGGTACGACATACAGACGTGCACACAGGAAGCCACGTCGATCAGCCACGTCGATCAGCCACGCGGTGCCAACGTTGCCAACGTTGCCAACGTCGGTTACATGCATGTCTTGGTGTGCCGGGACAAGCTCAGAGTTGGGCGTGAAGTAAGCAAGCTGTGGCCAGCCCGATGTTTGGCAGGAGAAGATGGACTCATATTACGAATGTGACAGACATGACCCGGAAGAGTTTGCTTATTAATGACATGCAATAATAATACATAGTTAGCAGCGGGCATACAGTAGTATGCCAGGGACAGGGAGTTGGCAAGGCGTCTTGATCCTGCAATTGGCTGGGCACTTGGCTGGGCACTCCCAGCTTCTGTACTCCTGCCTCCTGGCACTCGACTCCTGTGCTGTGCCAAACACACACCAGATGCCCGCCCGCACGCCTGTGGCCTTGTCACAAGGCTTGGAAAGCGACACCTAGTATCATCACATGCCTGCGCTTCTCTTGCCTTCCAATTGTTGCCGTGAGGAGACTCGCGTGGGTCGCCCCAGGCACATGCATGCCAAAGCAGTGGGCATTCACATGTCGAGAAAGGCTTATAATAACAATCATTATAATAATAACAATAATAAGAGCTCCACTCCTCGCTTGCGGGCAGCAAGAGCTGGCGATAGAAGTAACATGTTACATAACCATCCTTGCCCTCGACCAGATTGCAGGAACGAACGAACCCTGGAGGTCATTCCAACGAAAGCGTGCATTGAACATTCCAGCACACTTCGCCCGACCTGTTTCAGCAGTCACATTCTGGACTACTATTGACTTGTCGCTTCCGTCTGTTCCTGTGCGTCCCTCTTCGTCGCGCCGGGCCTTCGGAAGGCCTGAATTGAGAACAGTACCCGATAGACAGAGTCAGCCGGCCAAATAGAGTCAACATGTTGTTCAGGAGCACACTTCTCGCGCTGTGCGCAGTTGCATATACCAACGCCGTTCCGTAAGTGGCGCAGGAATCCTCGCTTCCACGGCGGCTAACAGCAGGCAGGAGTATACACGGTCGTGCGGGTCCTTCAGGATTCCCTTGGGGTACAGAAAAGGTCAGAGGGGTAAACATAGGGGGATGGCTAGTTCTGGAACCTTGGATAACACCTTCTATCTTCGAGGCCGTGGATCCAGACAGAGAAACCATTATCGACGAATACACATTATGCCAGAAGTTGGGTGCTAAGCGCGCTCGTGATACAATTCTGCAACATCATTGGGAAACATGGGTGGGGTGGCGAGATTTCAAGAGGATTGCAGACGCTGGATTCAACATGGTGCGGATCCCGGTTGGATATTGGGCATACGACAATTCCAACTCTCCGTATGCTCAGGGCGCAGCACCATTCATCGACGCAGCAATTGATTGGGCGAGGTCCGTGGGTTTGAAGGTCATAATCGATCTTCACGGTGCACCTGGGTCACAAAACTGCTTCGACAACTCTGGACAAAAGTGTGATAAGCCTCAATGGACGACCGGAAACACAGTCCAGAAGACATTGGGTGTCCTTCAGACGATACAAACCAAATACGGCGATGCTAAGTATGACGATGTCATTGCAGGCATTCAACTCCTGAACGAGCCACTCACCCCAGTCCTCAACTTGGATACTGTTAAGCAATTTACCCGAGATGGTGTGTACGCAGAAGGTGGAGTATATTGCCAGCGCTGACCTTTGAGCAGGGTACGGGCAGCAGCGAAAATCGTCTCAGTCGAGGGTCGTTGTCTTCCACGACGGCTTCCAGAAGACTAGTCGATACAACGGCATGCTGACGCCGTCAGATAACAACGCACAAAATGTTGTTGTCGACCACCACGAATACCAAGTCTTTGATCTTGGTCTCATCCAAATGAAGCCATACGAGCATCGAAACTTCGTCTGCCAGAACGCAAACGCTTACAATGGAGCCGACAAATGGACGATCGTTGGCGAATGGAGCGGTGCTATGACCGATTGTGCCAAGTACCTAAACGGCTATGGCGTGGGCGCTCGGTATGATGGCTCATTTCCAGGCAGCAAGTACGTGGGTTCCTGTGCCGGCACTCAAAACATTGGATCCTGGAGCCAGCAGTTCAAAGACGACACTAGAGGTTACATCGAGGCCCAGATGGAAGCTTTTGAGCGTTACACTCAGGGCTGGATCTGGTGGAATTTCAAGACGGAAAATGCTGGAGCACCCGAATGGGACGTCTTCGCTCTCCTCGATGCTGGCATCTTCCCGCAACCACTCACGGACCGCAAGTTTGGCCAAATTTGCTCGTAGTGCGGCTGGGTCAAAGTTGTCGAAAATGGATGGTACTGGCAATGCAATATGACGCCACAAACATTCGACTAGTCGATCTCTACGAGACAATGATTTCTGGGATATAATGGAAACAGAAGCATTTGGAAAAGAAGGAACAAAAGCAAAGCAAGCGACCAACCAAGCAACAGTGCGCGCATCATGAGGGGGCATGGGACGGACGGTCGGAAAGGCGACAGGCGTCGCACCTATTGTACTACAGATACCCGGCCTCGATATCAGAGGCTCGCGAGTTCTTGCTCTCATTTCGGTGGCTGTACAAGCATGCAATCTTACTTACCACGTAGCATAATTTCGTAACGTAAATTGAACCGAGACATGGAAAAGGCGGATACGTATTATATCCTTGGTGAGACTTACTGACCACCGCTAGCTCCAACAGACGACAATGCTTGCACCTGACCGCAGAACTCAGATCTCAATTGCAGTCCGATGAAGGATCAAAGAGGAGTCTGCTCGACACTGCCGGCAATTGTCGCACATTGCCGAGAGAACTGGCGGGGTCAACGACACCGAAGCGAAGCCATATGCCAATAACTACAACGGAAGACACCACGACTGGACTCAAAATGGCACTTCCAAGAGCACGATGGGCCCTCATAACGGGTGCAAGTCCCGGCGGCATGGGCGAGGCCGAAGCTCAAGCATTCCTGAAACGCGGCATCAACGTCGTAGCAACATCCATCGAAATCGACCAGAAGGAAGTCGAGCACGCCAGTCCCGAACCAGGAACTCAAGATGGTTTTCTCGTGCGAGTGTATCTCGACGTGACATCTGCAAAGTCTATCGCTTCCGCGGTCAGAATGGTCGACCAACTTAGTGATGGCAAGTTGGATTGGTTGGTGAATAATGTAAGCAAAAATATATATATCTCTCTCTCCCCTGTCGAGTGTCGATGAGATCATGTTCCTTGCTGCTGAAGTCAGAATGTGCGCGATAGGCAGGTTATGGGTACTACACTCCCATTTTGGACACCAATATTGCTTCCGCTCGAAAGTGTTACGACGTCAACGTCTTCGGCCTCATTTCCATGACCCAAGCTTTCTTCCCCATGCTCCGTGCCGCTCAAGGCACCGTCGTAAACCAGGCTTCCATAGCAGGACTCCAAACTTTCAATCGTCCTTATATGGGCGTGTACTCGAGTTCTAAAGCTGCGGTTTTGAGTTTGAGTAATACCATGAGGCTTGAATTCAACCCTTTCGGTGTGAGGGTGTGTACGTTGATTACTGGACCGGTGAAGACGGAGTTCTTCAGGAATTTACACGGCGCTGAGATTCCGGAGGAGAGTGTCTATGGCTTGATCAAGGAGGTTGTGAATTCTAGGATGAGACGGTCGTTGGGGAGTGGAAATGGACATGATCGGTTTCAGGTTGCGAGTGAGACTGTTGAGGAGTTGCTGAAGGAAGATGTGCCGGTGTATGTCACAAAGGGATATATGGCGGGACTATTGTGCTGGTTGTACTGGTTGTTGCCGACTTCGTGGGCGGACTCTTACAACAATAGGGGCAGCGGACTGGACGGCCTCAAGAAGTTAATTGATGATGAGGATGAAGACCAAAAGTCTAAAATATCATGATTGTGAAAAGGTAACAAATCTATTACATTCGCAAGATTCTTAAAGCTGATCATCATAACCGTGATATCGAAGACCATTCTCTGTTTTGAAATATATCGAGCGAGCACACCTCTTAAAGCCTACTGCGAGGACTTAACGGGCATCGCCTTCTCCTTTTGCTGCATCGACGACTGCACAGCCGCCTCCGATCTCCTGCTTCGGCGCCACATGGAGAATGCCCCAGCCAGAATCAAAGCAGCTCCGGCAAGAGATACAATGGCGGCACCTGCAATGGCACCTCCTCACAAACCGTCGTCGGTGTCCTTCTCGAGCTCCGGATGCGGATTGCTTGCATTCGGAGCTGTAGTCGTGGCGCTGACTGATCCGTCAGTGGAGACATCCGCATGCTCTCTGGTCGCATTGAAGCAGGGAATGCTTTCGTCAAACGCAGCCGTGTCAACGTATGTGATATCGGTGCATGCCCAGAATGGACTTGTCTCTGATCCACCGTCTTCCAGGTAGAAGAACATGAATGTGGCGTTGCTTCCGGCGGTGACCTTGGTGGGTGGGCTTGGAGCGAGGATGCAGGTGTGGCCGACATGCAGGACTGGGTCAAGTTGTGTTGGGCTGTAGAAGATGTCAAAGTCGTCGATCTTGGTGGGATCTAAAGACATGTCAGTGCCGACTATTCTCTCCTCGCTGTGGGCTGAATCAATCACTGTCAAGATATGAGACGCCGACATGCTGGCCGCTGGTCTCGTATTGAGTAACCAGGGCTAGCCTGCCGTTGGCTAGGTCGACGTCAGCGAGGTGTGTCGTTTCGCGCCCATTTACTGCGATCACTCACCCAAAGGAAACTCGGTCCTGTTTCCAACACCGCTTGGCGAGCCGCAGGGAGGAATGTTATCAGCTTCTGCCGACCATGGTCTGTCCGGTGGCCACAGGAAAGCCGCTGGTCCCATCTCCCGAGGGTGACTCGTGCCTTCATCCTGTGCGGCGACGAGACTGCGCAGCAAGGCGACTGCGATGGTGGCAATGAACAGCATCGTGCTCCGAATGTGTGCGTTGAGCGATGATTCTCGAGGCCCAATTAGACAATTGATGTTTTTTGAAGTCGAACATGACCGGACGGAGGGTGCGACGGAGACCGACACGCATACCGGGAAGGTGTGATGGGCAGCTCTGTGCTGGCTCATGGCAGGAGCATCTCGCGTCTTGCTCGCACCTTCAGATCTTCGCATCGCAGCAACATGAATCGGCTATCTTGCAAGCCGCATACCAGCCGCATACCAGCCGCATGCCAGCCATCACGCCCCAATGCGGACAATCATCCTCTCCATCACTCTCGCGGTTGAAGGCGATGCCGAGTCTGTGTGTAAGTGGTGCGAACATTATGTGCAAGTCTCGTAGAGGCCTTGTCAGGTACTGCTGTCGTTCTTGATTGTCTATGGGCATCACCAGCCGTCTTCGCAAAGCACAACGCGTCTATAGCTTCGCCCCCACAGGCATGAACCTCATAGCCTGCCTCACACCGAGATCAGCCAGCACCTCTTCCGCACCACCAAGGATAGCATCAAATTTATAAGTCCTGTTGAACATCTCCACCACCTTTCCCATACCGGTCTGTGTCAAACCACGTCCACCGAATATATTCGTAGCATTATCCGCGATCTCGTGGGCGCTTCTCGTACAGAAAGTCTTGAGCAGACCGATTGGTCCAGACAATTGCTTCGATTGCTGGTGGTAGGACATCTTGGTCATCTGGTATGTGATGCTCTCGATCCAGGCTTGGTTGGCTTCGACATTGGAGATCATTACGGCGAGCTTTTGTCGAATCACGGGCTGGTCGATAAGTCGCTTGCCGAATACTTGACGCTGGTGCGCCCACTTTAGGCACTCTTCTGTGACGGTGCGAGACCATCTCGCAACCATGCCGGCCATCATGAAGCGTTCGTGGTTGCTGTAGAGATCTGATCAGTATTGAGGTATCATGAATGTGGACAAGTGAAGCTTACAAGTTGGCCATGATGACCTGAAATCCCTTGTGCTCTGGTCCAAGAATGTTTCGCTTGGGCACCTTGGTGTTGTTGAACTCTATGTAAGTCGTTGCAGCGGCAGTCGAGTACGAAGTCTTGATCGGCTTAGTCTCGACAGTATCATCGCGCTCGATAAGCAGGACAGTGAAGCCCTTGTCCGTCTTGCAGCCGGTCACGAAGTAGTCGCAGAACATGCCGTTGGTGATCCACTTCTTGGTACCATTCACAAGGTAATGGTCTCCCTTGTCCTCACAAGTCGTCCTCATACCACCGACATCTGATCCTGCGAATGCTTCGGTGACGGCAAGACAGATCTTCTTCTTGCCACTGAGCACTTCACCCGAGACCCTCTCCCGGAGCTCGTTGTCCTTGCACCATTGATGCACAGCTGTGAGGGAGATGGTCATGCCTGCCATGTTTCCGTCTTGGAAGCCTCGCATATTCGCTCGTACGATCTCTTGACTCACGATAAGGTCGTGGAAGTAGTCGTATTGCTCGCCCTTCACAACGCCACCAAAGATCTTGCGTCCGTTCAAGTGCTTGCCAGGTCCTAATCTGCATGCCAAGAGATTTACATCAGCCATTTTGTCGATGAGCTCTTGAGATATGTATGTGCCATCTTTCTCCTTCTCAGCTGCCTCAGGAACGATATGTGTGTCTACAAATTCTCGCACCGCTCTTTGGAACTTCTTGTGTCCTTCAGTATAGTATGGGCTGTAAAACTCTGGGTTGAGCCAAAGTGGTTCTGCGTATGGCACAGTGCTGAGATCGCCTGGCTTGAAATCGATCGCTTCGGGCTTCTCGCCATCGAGAGTACCTATGCACAAAGCCTTGTACTGCTGGAGAACTTCGTGTCGGTGCAAGTTGTAAAAGGCTTCGGTAGCATCTTGACCAGCTACTTGTCGGAGTACAACCTCTCCGCCGGGATGAGCGTCCAGGAAATCTGACACATCATACACTTTGTGGTCGACAATCACCCAAATGTCATCCTCCTCGGTGTGCTGGAGCGAGTTTAGTAGACTACTGATACTGTCTTTCGTGATGAGCGCACCTTTGCTACTTCTTGTCGCGTCAAAGGGCCCTGCATGATGGCTATGGAGGTCTACAAGAAGAGGACAGACGGCTCTGGCAGTGAGACATCTCAACAATGGCAGTCATTCTCACGGCATAGTGTTGCTGTGGACTTTGGACCGAGGTTCGAACATCTAGGGTAATTCGCGCTTGCCAATTGGTTGTTTTAGCCGCGCCGACACGCTAGGAAGGTGTAGCTACTTTCCGCCGCGGCGATGCCATGCCTATATAGAAAAAAAATGTATCCTTTGACCTCGTGTAAATGTGACACTGAATTTCTGCCCCTCGATTATCAAAGAGAAGCTTGAGTTCCGTCACAGGTCCAAACGTGGTTAAGGAAAAGTTGAAATGGGCTCGTGCTTGTGTAAGGCTCTTCGCCAAGATGTATCAGGATATGAAGACTATTGTTACCCTCAACGAGCACACTCCTCGCGTAGCCTTTTACTGCACCTGCGGTATTGTATGACTTGCTTCCCTGAAAGCTGGGAAGCAGATTGCATCTCGATTCTGTCCTGTTCCTCGACGTGAGGTGACGGATATTCAAATGATAGACTGCGACGGGTGTGGTCCTCGAACGGATTTGTTTCAGTCGCGGTATGATCATATGTCAGAGCAGCTCATCATTGGCCACTCCATGTTGGCTACCACCCAGACATGTTCTAGCCTGACCCAAGATGGCTTCGCCTGCGCGTCACGTCCAGAGGTTGCGCCACGGTCTCGAGGTGGCCGTGATCACATTCGAGATGCTTATCGCTAAGGGATTCCTATTCGTGTACATCGTGATATATCTTTTGGTCTGTGGCAAACTTTGCTTTTGGATTGGCCTTGCCGGATGATTTGGCATCATGGATTCTCCCACCGCAAGTCATGGCCGGTCGTAGCTGCAGACAACCCAAAGCATTTCGCGACCAGATGCATTCCTGACAGCCTTTTTCGAGAGGAATACCCAGGAACCATTGCTGGTCGTTGTGATTTATAATGTGCCAATGATCATGATGCCTAACGTGTTCTGCGACTTTGCTAGGCCCCCAGGAGAATGTACATTATCTTCCATTCTGCATTCCCGGGGGTCCGGCCGGAGGGCCTCGAACACCAGGCGGCGGGCTCATGCCTTGGCCTTGACCTGGCCCAGGGCTTGGTCCGCCGGCTTGAAAGTTCGGAGGCATACTGGGTGGCATTCCACCAGGCGGCGAGAATGGCATGTTCCCGTGCGGAGAGCTTGCATTGCCAGGAAAGGGAGGCATTCCACCTTGAGGATTGAAGCCAGGCGGGAAGCCACCAGGTGGAGCTGGGAAACCAGGTGGGAGTGGCGGCATGCCTCGTCCTCCTGGAGGCATAGGAGGGAATCCTGGTGGAAGAGGTGGCATGCCTGAATTTAAGTCAGTATATGTTCATAGCGCCATAGTCTAGTCTCGTGCCTTACCTGGAGGCATCTGACCTGGCATGGGAGGAAAGCCTGGTGGCATTCCTGGCGGTGGAGGACCAGAGAAGCCTGGCGGTCCTTGGCCTGGTATTTGTGGGTTTGGCATAGGCATGCTCTGTCCTTCTGCCGCGTAACTGCTTGTTATGCCGTCTATTACTGCTTGCGCCTTCTCATGTCCGATTTGCTGATAGTAGTCCACCACATTTCGAAGATGATTTCGACCGCTATTGTGCGCTTTTCGCACACTCATGGAGTCGTGTGTGAGGTAGACATCGCAGTAGTCGCAGAAGAATTTAGGCATTTTGGCGGCTGCGAGCGATGGCGCGCTCTGGTCGCTCGATGCTGTTACTGATGGCGAGCAATTATTTCGTCTGAGATATTGGACTATACTGCGCGGTCGCCCTGATGTTGTGTCGCAATTTCCCGAGTGTCGTTGTTGAGTCGCGAATGTTTGGCGAAGCTCGAATCTTGCAGGCTTCGTGACAGGGATGCCGATCCTGAAGACAGATCGATCTCCGCCTACATTGCATGTACATACATATGACCACATGCACATGCACTCTCTCAAAGGTAGAACTACCTTTTGCTTGTAACCCATCATAAGACCGTCAATTGTCCTGGACAGTTATCATTCTAAACTCCTCCCCTCGAAGCACGTCCGCGATGAATAGGGACACAACACGATAGCATCTCCTGCAATAGAATGCCTTCCACTTCTCCCGGCTCCCTGTCCCTCGATGCGCCGACTGCCTTCTTGCATATCTTGCCTGGCGCTCCAACCGAGTCTTTGCAGGCTACTGTGACCTTCATATACAGATTCAAGCGATACGTGGCATACATTTCTGGCAAGCAGCTTAACATACTCAATGCACCAAACACCCTTGTCCAGGCTATCACCTTCGAGCATGATTTGGTTGCGATAGCAGCAGATGCAAAAACAGGCAAGCTCAGCGTCGCGAGCCAGAAGGAAGCATGGATATTAGAGCCGTTGACTGAGGGCTGGACAAAAGTCTGGTGGGAAAAGTCACTGCTGCTTCGGCAAGAGGACGAGGGCAATGAAGCACGTTGGCTGAGTTGGGGCACTGAAGGAGAGCTGTTGCTGGCAGGAAGCCGAGTGCTGACTCTGTTTTCTACTGGAGCAGCTTCTCGCACCACCTCGCCCCGAACCTCTGCACTTGACGAGGAGACTTATGAGGAGAGAATAGGACTATGGTCGAAACCCGTCGCATCTCCCATTCGACAAGCAGAATTCAGTCCAACTTCGTCCCTCATTGCGACGTGCTCTGACTACGACCGACTTGTCAAGATCTGGCGAAGACTGTCTTTCGAGGATGGACTGTTCGATCACACATATCTCCCACACCCTGGAGCTGTAACACATCTGCAATGGAGGCCGATGAATGACACCTCCAAAGAGCGACGGACGAGTGGCATCAGTAGGAGGCATGAAGAAGAGCCGGAAGTGCTTTACACAATCGCTAATGACGGACTTCTTCGTGTCTGGCGCACCGGAGGGACTCATCATCTGGACATTCTCATTCTACATACGTCGATCGATCTCGTTGCGGCGATTCCAGATTCTCCGAGTGTGGCTGCCAAAGGCACTTCTAACGCCACGAGGCCCGCACGATATGCAGTGATGATACCATGCACACAATTCACCGCCGCAGTCAACGCTGCCCTTGGCATTCCTCTTGACGGCAAGATAAGCCACTCCAAAGAGTTTCTCAAGGAGATGGCTTCCAAAGATCTTGATGTTATTATTGCATTTGACGGACAAGGAAGAATGTCGGCATGGGGACTCCAGAGCATTGGCCACAAGCGGCGGCCGGAGACGCCAACTCAAGTGGAACCATACCACATCGCACATGCGGAGGGACTATTGGTGAAGTTGCCGAACAGTACACCTGCGATTAGCACCTGTTGGTGTCAGGACGACCGGTTTCATCTGCTCTCCCATGCCTTTGGCAAGCGTGGTGAGGTCTCATGGTGGCAGGGCACTGTCGAGACCTTTTTCTCACCTTCTGCACCTGGCGCCGACAGGTTATCGAGAGCGAGCAATTGGACAGGTGCTGCTCTCTCTGAATGGGCGATAACACAACAACATTCCTCGATCGACCTTCGTGCGATCTCCACCAAAGACGATGACGAAGTTCTACACGCCATCCCTGTCACTTTGCCTTCCGACCCCAGTCAGAATTGTATCGTGAGCGTAACCAGAAGCGGAGTCGTTGCGTGTAGCCTAGTGCTTGACGGAAAGGCACAAATTTCTTTTGAGCCTGTTGCATCCTACGAAACCGAAATATCAGAGCCTGGTGTGTTCGCTGCAGGTGCGGAGTTTGCCGCTCTGCTGTCACAAGATCTCAGGTCTTTGACCATTGTCGATCTCACGGATGGCTACCTCGAGCACCAGCAACAACTCAACAATACTGCGACACATCTCAATTGTTTTACATCATCGCCCCGCCACAACTTCGTCGCTGTTGGATATGATACTGTGGTAGACATTCTTGCTCAGGGGTCATATCAAGATCGTGTTTGGCAGACGGTGAAGCGAGTGTCAATCGCGGGACTTGGTTTGCAGCTGGAGCGCGTTTCATGGACGGCTGAAGGTGGCCTTGCTTTGACTGCCGGCAATGGGAAATTTATCGTCGGGCCTGAGATTGACCCGAAGCAGCTCGATGCTGCCCTGCGGCAACGAGTAGGATTGGCAGAAGGAGAAACAAAGATCCGCTTGCGAGACTTCGCCCAGCGGCTTAAACGACCGCTGCCAGTATGGCACCCCAGCGTACTGGCTGACATTGTCCGTCACGGTCATTGCGCGACAGCTTTGACCTTGATCGCCAAGCTTTCGCGGCAACTCAAGTTCTACAGCAGTGGCGATGATCTATCTCCAGTCCTAGACGAGAATGTTGAAGATCTAATACGTCAGAAGGGATTTGCTAGTGTCTCAATTGGGAAGGATATGGCCGACGAGCTAAAAGAGCTGCTGGATGAGAAAGAGCTGCCCCTTCTATCTTCAGAGGATCACAAGCGCCTGACCCATGTCGTTGATGCCGCGGTCTATGTCAAGGACCATGTGAACGGTCTCGACACCAATGCGTTGCGATACCTGTTCGAATGGAAGCTGCAGCTTCTGCAGCACCGCGCCGACACTGGTGCGGCAAACGGCACAACGCAGCCGAATGGCGTGCATCATGAATTTGTACCAGAGATGCAGTGGCGTGAAATTACACTGGCATACCACAGCACCACTCAGCAACCTTTGCTCGACATTCTGATTCTGCACCATGACAACAAAATGAACTGGCATGCCGCTCGGCTACTTGGCGTGACTTCTTGGGTGAGAGATCGTCAAGCACTGGCAAGCGTGTTCGAACAGCTGGGCCAGACTTCATATCGCTCGTCACAGCCTCCTGATCCTGTCAATGCGTCGATCTACTACCTCGCATTGCACAAGAAGGCGACTTTACTTGCGCTTTGGAGGATAGCGACCTGGCACCGAGAGCAGAGGACGACTGCAAATTTTCTCAAGCGTGACTTCAATCAAGCAGAAGCAAAGACTGCGGCGAAGAAGAACGCTTACGCCCTTTTGGGCAAAAGACGCTTTCACTATTCAGCCGCCTTCTTCCTTCTGGCTGACGATCCAGCTTCAGCAATCAATGTACTTGCTGGTCAGTGCGAGGACGTTAGCTTTGCAATTGCGGTCGCACGTCTTTACTGTGGCGATGGATCTTCGACTCTTTACAGACTGCTTGAAGACAGAGTTGTACCGCAGGCGAAGAAAGACGGCAACAGGTGGTTGTTGAGCTGGTGTCATTCCGTCCTAAACCAGCCTATGAAGGCCGCAGAAATACTTGTCGAGCCGCTTCGTGGTATCCGCAAGTGGACACAGGACGAACCAACGACACTTCTCCTGTACAAGCAGTTGAGACAGGCGCCAAGCGATAACGAGTACGACGCAGTTCTTAGGGCCGCAAGGGTGCTGAGAAAGAAGGGCGAATGGCTTCTTGCCCTTGATATCGTGCAGCGCTGGGAGTTCAAGAGCGCGCAAAATCAAGCGCGACCTGTCCACGCTCCGCGGACCAATGGCTTAGTCGATGGGATCCATCAAGAACTGCCTGACAGGACTTTGGCCTCACAAGTCTTGTCACCTGAGCCGCCATCGTTTCTCGGTGGCTTCGCGGAGCCAAAGGCAGCACAGCCGGTTGACGAAAAGGCAGCTCGTGAAGCAAAAGCAGCCGAACTCTTGGCCAAGCTGAAAGCGAAGAAGGAAGATTCGATCGCATCTGCGCCACCAACAGAAAAGAAGAGAGCAGAGCCAACACAGTTCAAAGAGCCTGATGCAAATTCTCTTCTGGATACCTTTGGCTTCTAGCACTGCATCTCGTATGGGTTTAAAACTGATTGCTGTTGATAGCGAGGCGTCGCGCGTTGGTACATCCTATCTTGGCAGGTATGTAGGCTTCTGATCAGGTAGAGCTTTGTTGTCTCTTCTACGGACAGCCTGAGGTCATATATGGATTCATGATCCGCGCTTCGACCGGAACCATACTCAAGCAAGCAGTTGCATACCATATTCTTGCAATATACTTCGCTGACCCGAACTCTAACTGTGGCGCGCGCCGTGAGCCGCGATCACTCAATGAGAAAGAATCTACGCTGATTGTCTAGGCACTCTCCTCCCACTTCTACCGCGCACTCTGACCATGCGGCCACGACTTGCTTGCACAAAATGCCGTGTACGAAAGAAGAAATGCAGCAAAGCATATCCGTCTTGTTCCTACTGCCTTAGAACTCACGACATGTGCCTTTATCGAGCAGATATCAATGCCAACTCAGCAATATTTACTGTAGTCATCGATCCACCTAGCATCAACGGGGCTAATATAGCATCCCAACAGCTATGGATCAAGTCCATGTTCCTTGACACTGAGCTTTTCCTCGGCCAGTGCGATCTAGGAATTGGTGGACATCTTGCAGGAGACCGTGTCTTGAGGCAAACACTTGAGAGAGAACCAAGTCAACGAGAATGGCTTCTGCGAGTTGTGGAAACATCAGACTTTGGTATGTCCATCATTCCACATCGCCAGGTACGCGCCAAGCTCGAAGGACCAGTCGCGCTCATGAGCAGCGAGGACGTGTTACTCCTGGCCTGTATCCGGCTCCATGCTCTTGCCCCATCGGAAGACGAACCGTGAACCATCCTTTACCGATCGATCAAATCGTCACTGATAAGCTCGGAGGGCAATGGAGGACTTTCGACAAGACTGCTGCAGGCACATGTCATTGTTCTACACTATGAATTCGGGCATGGAATTTATCCCTCTGCGTACTTCACCTTAGGACGCTGCATTCAGAATCTGGCTGCTCTGGAGATCGATGTGGAAGCCACTGAGCAGCGTTTCACCAAAACTTGGATCAAAGCTGAGCTTCAGAGGCGACTTTGGTGGGCAGTCTTCGTGATGGAGCGGTAAGCGTAGGCCTGCTACTTGCGCGGTTGGGCGGGACTCACTCGTTGTGAACCAGATGCATGGCTCTCGGAAAGCCTGGTCGTCCACTATCCATGTCCGAGCCAGATGGCAGCAGCATTTTGCCCTGCGATGAGAAGTCGTGGACGCAAGAGGTGCGAGGATCGCTTTTCGCTCTGTCAAAACGTGTTCCTGACCAGCTTTCCCAGACCCCGCCTGCTCAGATAACGACGCTCACGACGCCGTTGACTTATGGCATGGGGAACTTCCGCCTCTTTCCATTAACCTCGCATCTTCTCGGCCAGGCGATCAGACATCATGCAGATACTCCATTGGATCAAAAACAGCGCCATGAAACTCCCACGCAGCTCTATCGAACTGTGCTTGCCCTCGAGACCGTCATCGAGGAGGAGGCCCAACAAACGATCATGGAGGTTGGAGCACCGCGCAGTTTGCTAAACAGGTCAGTGCCATCAGATCTAGTATTTGACCCGGGCTGATTTCTTGTCACAGCACTAAAATGCTCTCGTTCTCCCAGACGAATTCGTCAGCCTTTCCGTGGCCGACAGAATTGCCAGTAGCGATCTCAGCCAACTTGTTCCTTGATCAGTCGAGGATCTTCATCCAAGGAGAGCTGATGAGCGCAGACAGAGCCTCGCCTTTTCTGTTGCATTGGGGCTACCATGCTTTGAATCATTTCTACCGACTTTACGGAGAAGATGGACGACAGGAGAATAATGACGCAATCCAGGTCCTCGAGGAGACTTTTTACCAACTTGACAAGAGGTGGAAACTTGCAGGCGAGTAAAATGTTGTGGCGACCGAATGATAGCTGACGGAGGATTAGGAGTGCATACGAAGTGAATGGGATCGCTGCTAAAGAAAGTCGGCGCTAAAGTCCGCTCGAAAGCCGCTCGATGCTGATTACTCCGAGCATGCACGCTTTGCAAAACGCCTTTGTAGCCGATATATGAGCAGCCTTACGGAAGAGCTTGAGGTGATCGCTCCGGCGCTAAAGCCCGCTCTGAGACCGCTCATTGTCATTGAATAACATGCACGCCCTTGACTTCTAACGGTGATTGTGGTCACTGCGATGGACTAGTCATATAGGCCGAGGAATAGCAAGTATGCCTTCGTTCATCATCATTAGCCAGCCAGCAAAACTCGAAATACAGAGTAGACAGCGAACTCGACATCTTGAACGAAACCAAAATCAGAAGGGCCAAATCCAACACGACCATGTCAGCTCAGGAGCATGAAAAGATCACATTCGCCATTATTGGTGGTGGCATCGGCGGTCTTTCACTCGCACTTGGCCTTCTGGAAGTGCAAAACATCGATGTACAAGTCTACGAATCAGCAAAAGAGTTCGGGGAGGTTGGTTTGGGAGTCAACATTGCTCCCAATTCACAACAGGCTTTTGCAATACTCTCTCCCACCCAAGACTGAAGCAGCATTTCTGGCAGAAGTCACACACAATCAATGGGAGTCGCATGCAAAAATCTTCACAACCAACATATGCGGCGTGAAAGGGCCCAACGATGGCAAGATCATCACTCGCCAACTCAATAAGACAGGTGCTGCAAGTGTGCACCGAGCCAAGTTCTTGGGCCAATTGATCAAGATATTCCCGAAGGAGAGTGCACACTTCAACAAACGCTTGATCACGATCGAACAGGATGATGTGCGGGATACCGGGAAAGTCACTATGCACTTCAAAGACAGCACTACTGCCAAAGCTGATGCCATTGTCGGAGCGAACGGCATTCATTCTCATACCCGTGAGGCTATTCTCGGCCCAGAGATCAAGATTGACCCTCACTTCACTAGCTGCTTTTGCTTCCGATCAATCATTCCCATGTCGCGAGCCACGGAGGTCCTTGGTGCGGATTACGCTCAAAATTGCCAGCTGCTCTGCGGCCCTAAAGCTGCAATCTTCAGCTACCCAGTCGAGCACGGAGACTCTCTCAATGTCATTATGATGTACTTTGATCATCCGGAATGGACCTCAGAGAAGTGGATCGTGTCGAGCGACAAGAATGAATTGAAGCGCATCCTTGCCGGTTGGTATAAGACAGCCGAAAGACACATCGAGGTAAGCACCTCAAACCTCTCTACTGTTTCACGATCACTGACACCTTCTCCCACAGCTCATGGACGCCCACAATCTTGAAAAATGGGCCATGCACGACCTCCCACACCTCCCCTTCTACCACAAAGGCCGCATCGTGCTCATCGGCGACGCAGCACACGCCACAACTCCCTTCCAAGGCCAAGGCGCAGGTCAAGCAGTCGAAGACGCCCTCACACTGAAAACTTTGCTTGCAAACGTCAAGTCTACATCCGATATACGATCTGCATTCAGAGCTTTTGATCTTGCTAGAAGAGCTCGAACACAGGCTGTGGTGACGACGAGTCGACGAAGTGGGAGAATTGTGGGTATGATTCAAGAGGGGATCGGATCGGATTTGGAAAAGATGAAGCAAGAGTTAGATCATTGTTATGAGTGGCTTTGGAATAGGGATTTGGAGGATCAGAATCAGCAGGCGTTGAAGTTGACGGGTGAGGCGATTAGGGGTTATCCTTGAAAGAAATATCATTTGGGCCTTATCTTGTCTACCACAACGCACAGTATTCCGTCTGAGGTTCAGCTTCAGCTTCTCTCTTCTCCGTTGGTTGACTACAACCACTTGTCACCCTCTTCCAAAGCGGACAGACTTTCGCTTCACGCTTCTCAGTATAACTACCGATGGGCTTGCATCCTCCAGGCAGTGCTCGTTTCCAAAGCGGACAAACTTTCGCTTCAGCCTCAGCATCACGTTTCGATGCCGATGTCGATGTATATGTCGTTCCAGCCGGTTTGCATCCATTGTCCAGAACTCTTCTCCAAAGCGGACAGACTTTCGCCTCGGCCTCAGCATCACGCTTCTCCACACCAATAGGTTTGCATCCATTGGGAAGAAATGCTCGTTTCCAGAGTGGACAGACTTTCGGCTCTGCTTCTGCTTCTGCTTCTGCTTCTGCTTCACGTTTGTATGTCGATGTTGTTTCGAGTGGTTTGCAACCGTTTCCCCGAACTCTTCTCCAGAGTGGACAGGCTTTTAGTTCTGGTTCTGGTTCTGCGATTGCGATTGCTGAGCGTCTCTCATCGATCTGGTTACATGGAGTTGGAAAGGCGAATGCTGAGCCGATGAGAGCGAAGATGAAGGTCGATTTAAATTGCATTTCGACAGTGTTGAAGACAACTGCTGATATTGTTAGCCGGAGTTCTTTGTCAGACGTCTACATGAATTAGCAGCGATACTTACAACCAAAGAGTGTCGTGAGTATGTATGTATCTTGAGCCACACTAAAAAGAGACTAGAAGAGATCAAACCAGCAAGAGACGAGCGCGGCTGAGCAAGTACTATAAGAGATCACCCTTAACTTCTAAGGCGCGCCGCATACGCATGCCTCTCCCACATGTTCATCTGTCTGAGCCTGCGTTGATCAAATCTCGTCTATAAAAGGTACAGACTTTAGCAGTTGCGAACTCTGATCTTCCCGTGTCTACCAAAAAACCTTCAAGACTATTTTCAGATCTCTCTTCTGTCCACAGACAAGCTCAGAGTACACGAGAATTTGTCTTCGATATACGTTTATTCGATCTTGTCATGCATTGTAACTTCACGCTGCGCATACTATTCAGTGACAAAGAACGAGATGTTTCAAGGAGTGTTGGCCGTTAAAAGTCATAAATCCTGCTACCGGTTCTGATATGAGTCGTACCAAACTTGGAGTACATGGAGGTCTGTGCGTCATGCGAACGCCACCACGGCCAGCAACAGCGACGGATGAGACTTGATGAGAAGTCGAAAGCTGTTGCCGGATTTCGGATGCACGAATACTGAACGGCGAGGGAAATGCGATGCCTGCGTACATAACGAGAAGCTGTTCTTTCAGCGAAGTGTCATTCATTGATGAGGTATTCCTGAGGTCGGCGGCGTTGATGAGACATGCATAGGAGAATTGCTTGCATAAGTCATATTCGACGATATTGAAATCGACAGGCTGGTCTCCGCTCCTGCGGACTTCGGAATGATCTTGGTTAGGAGACGCTGGAGGCTGAAGTGAGCAACCTCTTCGTACTCCTTTTCAATCTTGCTCTTTAGGTGGAGGAAGCTCATCTCCGTCGCTGGCAGACGCCGATGCCTTTGACACGACCTTGTCAGGAAGCCAACGCCTTTTGAACGCGGTATGTCATACCATTTCGGGCTCATTCTCGATGTAAAAGGCACTTTTCCTGCTCTTCACGTTGCGCGAACTCCTTCGCCCCCATCATCCCAGCCCTGCTGCCTCTTCATCGTTCATCTCGAGATATCGTCGCCACATCGCGATCTGGGACAGCGTGATCGAGAGTCTCCGTTGGAAATCGCGGCGTGCATCTCTGCTGACAGTTGTAGGAAGCCGTGCTGCATACCTCGTCCGTTCCTGCCTCTCCGCGGTCAGAACCTCGAAGTACTGTGAACGGGCCACGAAAAGCTTGGCGCTCGATACGTAGACCAATCGATTTTTCCACATTCCGGCGAGATATGTGTCTATGCTTTGGCAATACCAGCCACAGCTATAGCCTTGTCGCCAGTCACAGTCAGCAGCGAGGATGAGTACTGGTCAGCTATAGTCCACCATCTGTTGAAGATTCGTGCACGCCCGGCTTCTTGTGGTTATCCTGGTTGAAAAGGTGCGGACCTGGCACCCATGTTCACGTGTCATGTCATCGGATGGGGAGTCTGGTTCCAACTTCCGGCCACCGAGTTTGGTCCGTGAAATTCTGCATATACTACCTCTCTCTTCCAACGCCTTGCGCTAGCTCTCGGTCGTGGCATGATGACGGTAGATAATTGCTGCTTCACCTTCGAAACCTGAAGTGGCTGCGTAGTCGTGCTCTACCACATCAGCGGTGCCTTGAATGCAGGCTACACAGGCCTTGCAGGGGACCATCTTAATTGCTATCGCATGTTGAAGCTGCAGGATGAGCTGAAGTCATAGCTGAAGACATGGGTCTCTCTAAGCCGACGCCATCTCTGTATGCCTGCCTCAGGTTAGTCAAGTGTGCATGTAAAAGACCAAGGAGATCTTTTTATGCATGATCTTGCACTTTGCCATCACCTCAACTCCGGAGCATCGTCAATGAACTGCTCATGCCCGAACCAATTGGTCCACAAGGTATAAGCAGCGCAATAGAGTGCGAAGGCAGTTCTGAAGGCTGCAAAGGCCCACGGCGTCCACCAATTAGCAGTTTCGAGAGGCATAGTGGTGCGACCGCCTCTTTCTCAACCCATGCGTACTCCCATGCAATCTATATCTGAGTTCTGAACACCGTTGGCGAGAAGTGATCCAGACAAACCAGCGCCAGTTACGATGACATTGAATTCGGATCCCTCGTAGCGTCCCTCATGAGTGTCGTGGTGAATGTTGGATGAATGTGGCATGTGATATCGGGAATGCAAAGGATCCTATTGTAAGTTCTTCTTCCTGCTCAGTGGTTGGAGATGCGGCTGCAAGAATATCGGACATGTACGCGTCGGCTTCGCCCACGGCAGTATAGCTCTTTCTGAATCACATCATCCTACACGGAGGTGCTTCTGCCACGATTACCATCCGAGCTCTCGCGCAGCCTCGCACAAATCTGCTGGCGTCTGCTAGGTGCAAGCTCTTGACGAGCTTGAGCCTTCGACGACAGTGGCTGAGAGCGTGTCTCCTCAGCTCTACAAGGGCACTGCAGAGGCGCGGGAAACGGCCATGAGTAAGATGAGTCTCAGTTGAAATCTAATCGTTGCTGAAGGCAAAGGCATATCCGGGGCCCGGGTCTCACCCTGGAACCAGTTAGGGCTCGGCAGATGTGATCCGCATTGTAGATGCACCGTTATCCATTCTCAAGCGGGACGCGTGCTAGAGTGGTAAGGGCAAGAACGCTCGCTGTCTCTATTGCGGGAGCATATTGTCGTCTTCCAAGCTTCAGACTGGGTACGAGGGCTGAGTCTACTTCAGGAAAGAGTGGTTGAGCCTACATCCATTTGTTTGCATTAAATACTCGACATATCCAAGTTTGTGCTGAGTGTTTGACGAGACGAAAGAGATGATCAGGAAGAGGAATCGCTGTTGAAGCGGAAGGACTCGAGGCATTCGACGTGCGAACGCGGTGGCCCATTTGTACTCTACGACACCTTCAACCTTTACATATTCATTGCCTCGTTATCTGTCGTAGATATTCAATCATATCTTCACCTCAGCAGGCAGACTGACTTCCATGATGTCCACGCCCTTGGTGATGTCGCTCTTCTTTGGCATCTTCCCTCTGAGCATGAGCTCAGCACTCTGTGTCATATATGGGTCCTTCATCATGCTCGCAACAGCAACGATCTCTTCACCCTTGGTATAGTATGCAATGAAGCTCTGCTTGCCTTCGCTTACGTCGGTATTGCCTTGAATAATTACGTCGTCAAAGCCGTTTGGTGTGTGGCCACAGTATCGAAGCTGGGCACCGAGAGCTGACCAGAAGATGGGAATGAATGGCTTGGGTTTTGATGATGGGTCAATGATGCTGCGAGCCACACTTCGACCAGCGTTTTGCGCAACATTCCAGTGCTCAATGCGGACTGGCTTGCCATTGCCATCAGGTCCATGGTAGGGATAGGTCGCGATATCGCCGATAGCCCAGACGTCCTTGACGCCCATGACCGCAAAAGACTCGTCGACAGAGACTGACTTGTCTTTCTCTAGGGCGATGGAGCTGTTCTGGAGATAATCTGTTGATGGCTTGACACCGACACCAAGAACCACAAGATCTGCCTCAAGCTTCGAGCCATCCTTCAGGCAAACAGCACCAATGGCACCATTCTTGGTGCTCTTCTCTTCGCCCTTCTCCACTGAAGCGCCCATGTGGAACTTCACGCCGTTCTTCTCAAGTAGCTTCCTGAAAATGCTGCCCACCTTGTCGCCCATGACACGCTCCATGGGTTCGCTCTCCATGCCGACGATATGGACTTGGTGCTTCTTGCCAGCGAGTGCGTTACCAACCTCCATACCGATGAAAGAACTACCAATGACGACGACCTTCTTGCCGCCATCTTCGCCGGCGGCCTTGAGGATTGCTTGTACGTGTGGTACTGTTCGGAGAAGGAAGACATTCTGCAAATCACCCTTGAGACCAGGTAGAGGAAGCTGATTAGGATTGCCGCCAGATGCGAGGATCAGCTTGGAATAGCTGTAGTCCTTGCCCTGCTTTGTCTTGACTTTCTTGCTGTCAAAGTCCACCGAGGTGACAGTGTCTGTGATCACGTCGACATCGGCCTCTTTGTAGTTCTCTGGCGTTCGGAGTGCTAGCTGAGATGCATCGTTGATCAGCGCTTTGCTCAACTTCGTTCGGTCGATGGGCGTGTGGTCCTCCTCGGCGATTGTGACAATTTTGCCCTTGTAGCCTCCAGCACGTAGGCTATCGACTGCGCCGAAGGCACCACTGCCTCGTCCAATGATGACCACTCGATCCTTGTCTTGTGATTGACACTTGATGTTGAGTGTTTTTCTGTTTGCCTTGATTTGCTCTTGTGTGCCCTTGATGTACACTGCACCATCCTTCTGCACGATCTCGAACTTCTGAAGTGGATCGGGAGCCGGAGCATCCTCGATGTCACCAGTCTTGACATTGAAGCAAGCTCCATGCCATGGACACGTCAAACGACCGTCCGGGGTGAGGACGCCTTTTGCGAGAGGAGCACCGTAATGTGTGCATTTTGGCGAAAGCGCGTGGACCTCGTTGTTGACCTTGGCGAGGAGCACCTTGCCTTCGTCAATGCCTTCGACCTCAGCCTCTTGTGTTTGACCATTCTTGAGGTCAATGCTGCTCAAGCCCTTGAGCCTAAACTCGGTGGCCATGGTTCGTATCGTGGTCGAGAATGCTCGAGAGGTGGGGATGGGGTGGGATGTGTAGGGTGGCTGTCTGCGGAGAAGTGAAGAGAGCAATTGGCGTGACAAGGACATGAACAGAAACGCGCCTTACAATGCAGCAGTCGAGCTCTTCCTTGCGCCAAAGAGCTCGACATGTCCGCTGTTTATCATGACATACGCCGACCGGCACATACTGTACTCGTCATCCTCCAATCATGCCGCACCGCACTTGCTGACCGCATTCGAAGTGACGACATTGACGTGGTTTCGCGACGGAGCTGAGTCCGAACCAGCCATTGGCGACCATTTCTAACCATGAGCTCGGTGTCGGTGAATCTGCTAATGACATCTTGGAGGCAACCGCATATCTCGGCCAGGCGCAACTGGCTGGCGTTCCGCGATCGTCTTCCTCACATGCTTCGTGAGATGGGTGGGAAGGTCTGCGAAAGTGAGAAAGATAGAAGTACATCTCGTGTAGCAGCTGATTTTCACATGCTCTCCAGTCATCATCTACTTTTGAAAGCCCATCTCTTGCCCTCATCTTCACTTCCTCTCAACAGCATTCACTCCTAACACAGCATCTCTGCTCCTCGCATAGAGCGGCATGATTCCAGTCCACAGCCGGAACTGGTGCACTCCCTGAGCAGTCAAGGCCTCGAGACCAGGCACACTTCGCCACCCACTAGCTTCAGCCATCTTCATCAAGCTCGTGACAGCAGGCTTGTACGCCATCTCCAGAAGCACCTTTCCTCCATTTGCGGCCACGACGCCTGCTGCGTTTGCGCTTGTGGCGCCGCCTTGAAAGATAGATTTTAGGTTTGCTTCCATCGCTGGATCGATAGGCAGATCCGCTGGGATGGTACCAATGGCAACGACAGGTTGCTGTTCTGCGGGGATGCTTGCCACATCATCTGGAGATGCGAGAAGCTTGATCTGGTAGTCCTCAGAGAAAGACTGTGTCAATTGTCCTAGCTTCTGCTTGTTGCGTCCGACGAGGTAAACTGGAGAGTAGCCCATCTGCTTGAGAGCGTAAATGGCAGCTCGGGCAGTGCCGCCTCCACCGATGACCATTCCAGAGTCCTTGAAGACTCCATTGCCAGCTCCAGCGCCAGCGTTCCGAAGAGCAAGGACCATACCTTGCCAGTCTGTGTTGTGACCCACCAGGATGTTCTTGCCTCCTTCGAGCTTGGTAGGCACGATCGTGTTGACAGCACCAATTGTAGAGGCAGCAGAGTCGATGGAGTCGAGAAGGGGCATGACATCTAGCTTGAGAGGAATAGTCACGCTACCGCCACCAAACTCCGGACTTCGAATAGTGTCCACAGTAGTCTTGATGTCGTCAGTCTCATGCAGACGGTAAGTGTGAGGTAATCCAGTCAAGTCGAACAGTGTGTTATGCAGCGCAGGAGATCGTGATTGTTGGATCGGCCTTCCAAAAAGGTAGAACTTCTTCGCTGGAATTTGCCCCACAAGTCCAAGCACCTTCCTGATCTCTGCGGCAGATAATTGTCCAGGCGCGGCTTTGCTGGGCAATGCTGGGTGAGAGACAGGAGTCATGAAGCCGTTAGTGACGCGGGACATCTTGCCAAGCTCTCCCATATTCATGGCGATGACAGGAAGATCCGGGTATTGGACGGCCATAGTCTTCTTGAAAGCCTTAAGGTCGTCATTGTCGTCGAAGGACCTCGCAACACCAACAAGCTTGACAATGTCACCATATCCATGGGCGGCCTCGAAGTGCCTTCGCCACTCTGGCGCGCCCTTCGACCAAGTCAGAGTTGCCTTCGGGTCGTGATGAGAAGCAATGATAGTGCACATCTTGCGATGCGACAGCACGTATTTCTTCACTTCCGCTGGAGCAGTCAGCTCAAGGTCCACAAAGTCGAAGCCCATGCGAAGACCTTCGCGGTACAGCTTGACAGCCAGATCGACATCATTGTCCGGAAAGCGCCCACCTTGACTGACAGAGCGAAGCGTGAAGATGAGTGGAAGGGTCGAGCTTGAGCGAAGCAGAGCGACCTGCTCGATGAGGAAGTCCGGCGTTGGCAGACCATTCTCCGACTTTGGATCGACCAGGAGATCCGCTCGTAGTTCTATGGCATCGGCGCCCATAGTGACCTCTGGTAGAATTGGCAGAAGCTGTTGAATTGTCGGGCTCGTCAGCGCGACGAAGAACGAGTGTTCCTTGTTTTGAAGCTTCTCGAAGGCACCACTCCTGCCGGTCATGGTGTTGAGGAACCTGCTGAAGTCGTCCAGAGGGCTTGTCCAACCGGCTATGGCCGCGCTCTCATCTACAGTCTGGCTGTGATAATGCAAGTTTGAACATTCCTCAAACCATGGCTTCCGTCGCAAGTAGACTCCCATCATGTCCTCCACGTATGCCGGTCGCGTCTTGTCAATCTGGAGGAAGTCCATGACAGCCTTGATGTCGCGGGTGACATAGAGGACCATGCCGTTCTTCTGCCAGTCTTTGAGGATCTCTCTACACTCTGGTGTTTCGACGATCCCACCACCCGTAGCAATGACATGACCCTCACCCTTTTCTTTAGTCATGCGCTTCAAGAGCTTCAGCTCTCGCTGCCTAAAGCCCGCCCAGTCGTTGTCTTTGAGCATCTCTGGTATCGTCATACCTTCTTGCGCTTCGAGCTCAGTGTCCATATCAAGGAGTGGCCAGCCTAAGATGCGAGACGCCCAGCCGCCAGTTGTTGTCTTGCCAGCGCCCCTCATGCCGATGATGAAAATCGATTTCTTGACTTCTCTACGCGACTTGTGGTCACCGTTGACGCCATTGGCTATACCATTCGTACCATTTGCATTGGGCTGGTCAAGCTGAATTCCCTCAAGCTCTACACCGAAGATCTGATGCAGCTGATCCCACCAGCCTGGCCAAGTCTTGCCAACACATTGACGCTCATCGCAAATCGTACCCTTTGGTGCGACTGCTCCAAGCACGCTGAAGCTCATTGCCACGCGATGATCGTCATAGCAGTGAATTGGCAGGCGGGGAGCCTGAATGCCGTCAAGACCGACACCATCAATCTCGATACCGTCGTCCAGCTGGCGGCACTTCACGCCAAATTTTGCCAATTCGTCCTCCATCGCCTGGATCCTGTTGCACTCCTTCTGTCTCTGGTTTGCGATACCGATAATTCGCGTCGTTGCGCCGTGCTTGTTGGGCTTGGCAACAGCAGCCAACACAGATGCAGTCAGGAAAGCATCAGTCATGGGCTCCATGTCCACTTCCGGCAGAGGTATTAGCTCGCCAGTTGGAGGTCCAGTAACAGTCGTGCTGGTTTCGGTTTGCTCGACATGGCAGCCCATGGGTCTAAGCACATCCACCGCGAAACGCGCGTCGCCTTGCAGTGAAGCGGATCCAATGTTCGGCACAGTGCATTTTGTGCCAGTGATTGCAGCCATGGCAAGCGGATATGTGGCACTGCTTGCGTCTGATTCGACCTCATACTCTGCGGGGTTCTTGTAAGGTTGCTTGGGGATGTGGTAGACATTGGCTTCGGTCTTGCTTCTTGTGACATGTACACCGAAAGATGCCATCATTGCGATAGTCATGTCAATGTATAGCTGACTGATTACCTTCCCGCCAACGAGCTTCAAGGTCACTGGCTTCTTGGCGTAAGGTGCGGATATGAGGATGGATGAGACATATTGCGACGAGACTTTAGCTGTGAGCTCGACATCGCCGCCCTCGAAGCCGCCTGCAGCAGCAATACGAAGAGGCAGTGACTGGCTGCCTGGCTTGCCCAAGTACTCCATGTCAACGCCATTTGATCGCAGAGCGTCAACGAGTGGGCCTTGAGGGCGTTCCTGCATGCGCGCATTGCCTGTAAGAATCGTATGCGATGCGTCACTGGTCGGCTGTGCGAGCGTGAGAGCAGTTGTTAGGAAACGAGAAGCCGTGCCAGCATTGCCAATGTAGATCTCACGGGACGAAGCCTTCAGCTTGCCACCATTGCCTTCGAGAACAAGCACACGACCTTCGTCTTCCCAACTGTATTTTGCGCCTTGTAAACTTGCGATCGCGGAAAGCATGTATTGCGTGTCATCCGAATGCAACAAATTGCTGATCTTGCATTTGCCCTCCCCCAAAGCAGCCATGAGCAGAATGCGATTCGAGATACTCTTGCTTCCTGGTGGTTTGCAGGAGACATCGAGACCTTTCCTCACACCGGGCTTGACGACAATCGACGGGCAAAGTACAATGCGCAGCTCTCTGTCGTCCACTTTCGTGGCAGACTGCTCGTAGCATCGTCCAATAGCAGCAAGTATCACGACCTTCTTCTTCGACCCGGCATTCTTCTTGTCCACAGCCATGCGTCTCAGAAGCTCTTCGGGGTCGCAGTGTTTGTTAGTAAGCTTCTTGACGAGCTTGTCACCAAGGCTTGTCGGTAGTCCATAGCTTGCGATGCACTTCGTCAAACGTGCGACTGCTCCGGGAGGCAGGATTCCAAGATATCTCGATAACTCTGCTTCAGCGACCATACCCACAGCCACACACTCTCCGTGCAGGATCTCGGGTGTCAGAATTGCTTCGTATGCGTGGCCGATGGAGTGTCCAAAGTTGAGCAGGTTTCTCAAGCCGCCTTCTCTTTCATCTGCGCTCACAACACCTGCCTTGATCTTTGCAGATCCGAGCACAATTCTCTTAAAGATATCCTCAATTCCGTCGAATCTTCCTCTTCCTAGTGGTCTCTCCAGTGCTGCCATGATTGCATCTGCATTCTCTTCCAATCTTTCAAACTCCTCATAGTCCCAGATTGCTGCTGTCTTTACAACCTCAGCCATTCCATTGCACACCTGTCGCTTAGGAAGCGTCTCCAGGAATTGAAGGTCGATGTAGATCCTCTCTGGCTGCCAGAAAGCTCCGATCAGATTTTTGCCCAGAGGTGTGTCGATCGCAGTCTTGCCTCCAATGCTGCTATCCACCATTGCAAGAAGCGAGGTAGGAATCTGCACGAAACGCACACCACGCATATAGGTTGCAGCGACAAAGCCTAGCAAGTCGCCCATTACACCACCTCCCAGCGCGAGGATGACTGTGTCTCGTGTACATCCTTGTGCGAGCAGCCAGTCTTCGATATCTGCTTTTGTCTGACGACCTTTTGATTCCTCCCCAGGAGGAACGCTGTCGTAAATGAGCAGTCTGGTGTCCTTGCCTTGCCTCTCTTTTTCTGCTTCGAAGCTCTTGACAAAGTTTGGTACATAGTCGAGTTTTGCAAGATTGGAGTCGCATATGAGGACGTAAGTGGACGAGGCGATGTCTGCGAGGAGGTCGTGAGTCGCATAGTTGGGCCAAAGACCATAGTCGACTACAATGCTGTCTTTGCCCAAGATTGGAACTTGTATCGCTGTCGACGTGCCGTTGACCGCGGCCATGGTGAGGTGTGGCAGTGTGGTATCTCTTTACTTTTGAATGTATTTGATCTTTCAATCGTACAGCTCGGTCTAGCTTATGAGGTGCTCACACGCAAACAAGACCGCAGTCTCGGCGAGGAGGAGTTGAAACGAGTGCAGGTCTGTCAAATCCCAGATCCGCAATTTCTGCATGCGATACATTTGTCTATGTATGCATTGAAGTAGAAAAAAGTGCTTGCGACAAAGTTTACGTGGTATGGTGAGTGTCAATGGCTGGACAAAGAGTCATCTTGGGCTAGAGAGGCCGAAGGTCTGAAATTGTGCGCAGGGATCGCCGCGAGGCTGTGACAATCCTGGCTGCAGATCTTCAGGAACACATTCACGCCAGTAGTCCACTACATCGACAATACTTTCAAATTGATGAATAAGTGGTGATTTTTACGCACCAGTAACGTTTGTGAGAAAGCTCGCATACTCAAATCTACAGACCCGGCGATTCTCATCGACCGAACAGAGCAACCAGCACAGGGCATTCCCCTCCTGTCTCAGCTGAACATCATTTCCATTCCGTGACATCTAGCAGACAGCAGGTATCTTTCCCTCATCAAGCGCCAGTCCTTCCTAGCCTGTGAAGGGCGAGGCAGTAGATTCAGAACAGTTTCAAACATCAGTGCGCGCAAATGCTCCAGCTTAGCGTAGCTACCAGTTAGTCTCTGGTGCGGCCTCACCGGCAGTCTCAGATGCCCATCCCTGATTGCCGGTCTCGACTGGGGCGCTGCTCGCAGCCCAGTCGGCACCCTCAGCATCCCAAGAAGAGGAGGCGTTGGCACCAGCAGTTCCGGAGGCAGCAGCGAATGCGCTGCTTGCGGTAGCGTTGCCAACCTCCCACTCGTTGTTGAAGCCAGACTCGACGGCACCTGGGCCAGCCTCGTCAACCCCTGGAACCTTGCCCTCATCCTGACCGGCGGAGTCCTTGTTCTCCTCAGCTTCTGGATCGCGGTAGAAGTACAAATCAGTCATGACATCCCACTCAGCCTCACGGCTGGCGAGAGTGCCACGGAGACGGAGGACCTCACGGGCGAGCATCCACCAGATCAGACCGATCGAGTGACGACCCTTGTTGTTGGTTGGGATCGCAACGTCGACGTACTCGGTTGGAGAGTCAGTGTCGCAAAGAGCGATGACTGGGATGTTGACGTATGACGCCTCCTTGATGGCCTGGGCATCGGTACGTGGGTCGGTGACTATAATCAAGCGTGGCTCCTTGAATGAGCGGGTGATGTAATTGGTGAAATTACCTGGGGTGAAACGACCAGCAATTGGAGAGGCACCGGTGTGGGCGGCGAACTTGAGGACGGCACGCTGACCGTACGGACGGGCGGAAATGACGGCGACATCGGCTGGGTTATCAATGGCGACGATGATGCGAGCAGCAAGGACAATCTTCTCCCTGGTGTATGTGTTAGTCTTGAATGCCAAGACTCGTATTCTCGAGGTGGCATTCATTGAACGGCAGCAAAGCGATACTTGTTGCATTCGCTCTCTTTCCGATCATGCCACCTCGCCAGCCTCCACATACCAGGTCTTGCCAATGTTGATAACATTGATACCGTCAGGGCGTGTCTTCCAGAGGTATGGCTCCATATGCACCTGGAGGTTCTTGCTGCCGATGTGGCACTGAGCCGACAGGAGCATCTCGATGTCCTGGGCGGTGGCATTGAATGTCGGTGGCAGGTTCTTTGCGGCCATCTTCGCGGTGGAGGGTGAAGAAGAGGGAATGTGTCGTCGTCGCGAAGTGCTTGTCGTTTGGCGTGGGCTGCTGCTAAAGCGGGATCAGAAGAATATCTGACCGAAAGTTCGTGGTGGGCGATGCGGCGACACTTCCGGCTTGGCGCAACAAGGACTGGTCTGTGCGCACGAATGTGTCTCTGAGCAGCAGGAAAGATGCAGCTTTCGAACGTGAGAAGACATCAGCCATGCCGCCTCGAATACCTGCACTCCAATGCCTGCGGGCTCAGAATGGTGTGCAGACTCCGCCCTATTTTCTGCTAAATGCTAATAATTCATAGCCACTACATCCTCTGTCACACGATCATTCACATCGACTCCCTGCCAGTATGCATCGACAGTCGCGCAAAGACGGAGGCATCGTGACCCATGGGCAATTGCACAGGCAAAAGCGAAAAAGGCGGCCAATTTGAGCAGGCAGGAAGTTCTGAAGAAGGAACGAGCATCTAGCCTGGGAGATCCCGTTCGAGGAACCACGACGCCATTCGTCAGATCTTTTGATACTGCTCTGGCACCCGAGTCATCACCGGATAAACCATCAGCACACGTGCGAACAGATCAGTCGCCTAGCGAAGATGCACCAGGAGTGAAGACAGATCGAGATGAGCACCTGAATTTCTACCTCACCAAGGACGAACTCATGAGAGGCATTGGCAGAAGTCAATGGCTGAGTAGCCCGCTGCCATCGGAGGAGCCGGAGCAGTCAGCACAGGGAGGTGCTGAGAATGTGCAGAGGACAGAAGACTCCGCACTGGACAGCGGCTTCAAGAGTCTTCTTGAGGGTGGAGGGACGGCACAATCGCCTGACTGGGTTAAAGGACAAGGCATGCTTGATGACTATACAACAGACACTACTCCTGAAGAGCGGAGGAAGAAGCAGGAGCAGGGACATGAGAACGCACAGGAGGCTTTAAGGCGCATTTCTAGCTTGTCCCTTGGAAGCAGCAAAGACCGTCTGCGCCTGAACAAGCAAAGATGTGTAGACGTCTTTGGCCGACACAACACCGACTCCACGTTACCTCAAAAGCCGAGATCACTTGACTCAACTGGAAATGAAGAAGAGAAGGGGATACGTGCAGGCCCAGATACTGGAAGTAGCGAGGTGCAGATTGCCATTTTGACTGCGAAAATTCGTTCTCTAGCAGACTTCCTGGAGACCAGAGGCACTACCGACAAGGTCAACAAGCGAAATCTGAGATTACTGGTCCACAGAAGAGCGAAGTTGTTGAAGTATTTGAGGAGGAAGGAAAGAGGTGGCCCAAGGTGGCAGAATCTGGTGGAGACGCTTGGCCTGACCGATGGTACCTGGAAGGGTGAGATCAGCTTGTGATGTGATCCAGGCTGCACAGCGATGGCGTTCAGGGACGTGGAAGGATAGCTGACATTGTAGAATTGTGCAAACGACCACTGTATTCTACCGAGTCTTCGCCTGCGAGTCGTTTCCGGCTTGGCTGCCACGATATGCACCTCCCCGCAACAAGGTTACAACGACTTCCATTCCTCGAGAGGCACATATCTTGGCATGCGAGCTGGTGACCTTGAACTGAAGTGATGCGGGTAAATGTTGTGTTGGATGACGCCGAGTTCGCGCCTGCCTCCGCCATGTAACGAGGCAGGTGTGGGGCCAAGTCTATACTAATAAACGGGCCTACAGCCGCGCAAAGGAGCTTAGAATTTCCAGCAGGTTGAGTCTGGCGTCGAAGGTACAATGTCGCTCCGCGCGCGCCTGGCTGTTCTCGTACTCTCCTCAATCGCCAATGGCTCACCGACGCGCCGTCAGGATGAAGTTGCCGCAGCTCCCACCGCAGTTGTCCAGAACGGCAGCTACGTCGGCACGTACAACCCATCCTACGCGACAGACCACTTTCTCGGTATGCCTTTCGCTCAAGCGCCAGTAGGCGATTTAAGATTCAAGGTGCCCCAATCACTCGAAGGGTCCTGGATCGAAGAGCGAAACGCAACAGAATACGGCTACGAATGTGTGGGCTATGGACGCGACACCTGGAGTCAAGGAAATTATGTCAGCGAAGACTGCTTGACGCTCAATGTCGTCCGCTCTAGAAGCTCAGTCGGTGACGGCAAGGAGCTCTTGCCGGTGCTGGTCTGGATTCACGGAGGCGGCCATACTATGGGTGGTTCAGCAGATCGCAGATACAACCAATCTTTCATCGTTCAGCAAGCAGAGGAAGCTGGCCAGCCGATTGTTGCGGTATCTATCAATTACCGCTTGGCATCTTGGGGTTTCCTCTATGGCAAAGCTATCCAAGAATCCGGCAACACGATGCTCGGCTATCGTGACCAGCGTTTGGCTTTACACTGGGTCCAGGAAAACATTGCAGCTTTTGGCGGAGATCCAGCGCGAGTCACGATTCAGGGGGAGTCAGCGGGCGGTAGTTCCGTTGGCGTTCACCTGCTTGCATACACAGGTCGAGACGATGACCTTTTCCATCAAGCCATACTCCAATCCGGGACTGGTACTTTGGCAGGCGTCAATGTGATCCCGTCCGTGGAATCTTGGGAGCCAGTCATCGCAAATATCTCATCTGCTGTCAACTGCCCAAACGATGCGAACTTCCTGCAGTGCCTCCGCGCCGTGCCGTATGAAACATTGAACGCAGTCCTCAATTCAACAGCTACCTCTGGCGCCTCTTATGGCCTCGTCATCGATAACGACCTCATCACCACACCAGGTATCTGGCAATTGTCCCACAACGAATTCGTCCACGTCCCAGTCCTTGTCGGCTGCAACACAGATGAAGGCGCAGGTATCGGCATCAACACAACATCCGAATTCCTCTCCTATGTCAACTCACGAGGCTACGACAATGCTACCGCGCAAGACTTCTCAATCTTATACCCCGACATTCCCGAACTTGGCATCCCAGAGACCTTTGATGGTCGTCCAGCAGTCGGAGCCCAATACAAGCGGGCAGCAGCACTCTCGGGAGATCTCGGTCAGCATGGTCCCAGACGTCTCGCCTCTCAACTCCTAGCACAAGGCGGCATCAATGTATACTCCTACCGCTTCAACGTCCTAGTCAATGGCTTCCTCTCCATCCAAGGCGCACAACATTTCCAAGAAGTCGCTTTTACATTCTACAACACTGAGGGTCTCGGTTATCCACAAAATGGCAATCCCAACCCGTTAGGTGGTGAAAACAGAGAGCAGTATCTAGCTTTGGCGAAGCAGATGACGAGGATGTGGATCTCCTTCGTCAATTACGGAGATCCCAATCGGCACGGTTTGGTCGGGGAGGAATTTGAGTACTGGCCCAAGTATGCGGGTGATGGAGTGGATGAGGTGGGAAAGAACTTTGTGTTCGAGCAGAATGTTACGAGTCATGCTGAGGATGATTTGTATCGTGCGGCAGGAATTGAGTATATTGGAAGGCTGATTGAGGCGAGGAATGGGAAGAATTGCTCGGGCCTGGTGGCTTGTGGTGAAAGTGATGCTTACCCATAGACTACAGTACTTGCTAGGAGAATCCTGTGAACAGCGCGCATCTGGAAGCAGCCCTGCCATACACGAGTCTGACGTTCACTTGCTGGCCCTAGGCTGCAGTGGAGTAATTTGTCACCTCATGCAAGACCTCGCATTTCTATAAAGAAATATTTGCATCCCTTCCAGGCCTATCAAGCAGACACGATTGATAACTCGCAGTACTCAAGCTCGCGAACGCGAATCCGAGAGACGGTACTATCATGCCTGAGAAGCACAGCAAGCTGAACGCTCCCGGCCAGCATCGCGTACCAATGTCCGACCTCAATACCAACGCCGGGCCTCGTCGCGGCTATCTACACCCAGAGCTGGGTCCTATGCTGTCCCTAGAAGAAGCACAAGTGCGTCCAGATATCAAGCGACGCGGTTATCTACGACCAGAACTTGTGCCAATGGTGTCCCTAGCGGAAGCACAAGCACGTCCAGACATTAAGCGACGCGGCTGCTTGCCCACTCAGAAGACCGTCGAGTCTACTCGACCAGTCTTTCCAGTTGCGATGCCAAAGCGTAAACCAGTTCCGACTCGAAAAGAGTCAAACATCGGCGGAGGCGTAAAATTTGAGACGAATAGGCCGAAGCGGAAGCCAGTACCAAGTAAGTTGTCCCCACGGGCTATCAATCGTCGTCAAATTGCTGCAATGGAGCGCAGCTCTCCGATCGACTCGTTGTGGGAGCGATCCTCGCCTCCAATCCGGTACAACCGGCGTAGCTACTCGCGGCCAGAGGTTGTCACTTCCCAACGATCACCAGGTAAAGTCTGGCGATGGCTCGAAGCAGAGTCTAAGGGCACGATCGAGGCTTGGCCATGCTACACGTCTCCGCCAGCTTCTGAGGCGTCTGTTGGTAAGGTATGGAGGTATCTGGAAGCTGAGACTGACGGAGTTATTGAGGCTTGGAGGAGGGATCCATATGATGGTCAAGGAATGGAGGATTGTGTGTTTGCGAATTAGGTTGGGATCGTTGCAAGTTGTGAGGTTCATGGATGGACGATTTGGGGATGAGAAACGACCGGTGGTGAGAAGGTGGAGAGAGAGAGAGAGAGAGAGAGAGAGAAATCTGCGAGAGTTTGATGGGTTTCTTGTATGATAGGACAAATATAGACAAGTCAGTAGTAAGATAGTGCCACAAAGTAGAACGAACGCCAAACTCCAACGGAAAAGGGAATGCAATGTCGAAACCAAAGCTCACCTGTGTGTATTGTTGCGTGATGACTCAAGATCAGCTCTGTCATTCCACATCGCATCAGCCGAGTTCCTGGCGCGTGGCTTCATACTCATTTTGAGGGGCCTAAAAGCCGCTGTCAACCCCAGAGGGATGAAAAAATGGCATTAGGCTGAGCATTATTGTCATAGTTACCTTTTGCGATCCCATTCTCCTTCTGCTTCGCCTCAAATTCTTTCTTGACCTTGTCGATGGTAGTCGCCCGGCTCTTGGCCAAACGCTTGATGCTGCGCTTGATCAGGTCTTCGACGATCTTAGCAGTGAGGACGAAAGTAGCGTCCTCCATGTTGTTCCTGTCTACATGCTGGACGATATCGTCGACGGTGTATTGAGCTGCTGTTCGCATGATGTCATCGATGTCTGCGAGTGGGATGTTCTCGAATGGGATGGAGAGGATCTGCTCGTATTCAGGAAGCTTCCGTAGACGAGGAGGTCGGGAAGAGTGAATGGGTCTGGCTCTGGAGTGCTGTCTGACTGCAAGATCATAGTGTCAGTCGCAGAGGAGTCTGTGGCGACGCCTTCGTGCTGCGAGTCTTGGAGTGCTGGATCGCCCTGTGCGATTTCAGTATCGGACATATTGGTTCGTTGATCGACTTCCTCTAGCGCTGATAGATTACCCTCGTTCATCTTGTTTGCTGTTTGAGATCGCAGCTGTAGTTCGTGTGCTCAGGTTTGATGATGTTAGAGCTCACAGTCGAAAGGATCCGGTAAAGCGTGATTCTGATCAGAAGTCTACCAGGGGTGGAAAGATGGAGCTTCGAAGTGCGCAATGTCTGGTTGTCATGTATATGTCCGAAGTCAGGGAGTGCAGAGGTGCATAAGCGCATTGTCCTGGATGGGACTATGCTTTGTCTCATGCAGATGAAGAAACTCAGACGAGGTGAAAGACGATAGTGAAGCTTGCATTGAGCACATTGCATTGTTGCCAGCGCGCTCCCGTACAAGACCACGTCGCGAATCACCGTATCGCAATGGACATTCGGATCGCTAGCGGTGCCAAAAAGGACGTCGCCCATATGTAGATCTGGCGGGAACGCAACGTCGTGCAGCCAGTGTCTCGAACTTGAGAATTCTTGGCAAGGTGGGTCGTGCCAACTATTGCTACTGTCGTGCTTTCTTCCATCTCAAGTCATCCACTTCTCGATGGCTGCGATCTCGGCATTCCAGTCTTTGAGGCCGTGACAAACTAAGTACACCCCTGAGCACCCACAACTGTAGCTGTCACAACATGCACAGGGCCCAATCTATCGAATCTTCGGTAATCTCAATGTCGCGCTCAGCCAGAGCTCCTAGTGTTGAGTCGACTATGAAGCAATGTGTCTCAGCTATGAGAGGGAACCCCTCCTGATTCCATTCGAAAATCAAGTGTCTGATGATGGTACTGGGGTAAGAGATATATGTCTCCTGCCATGAGACATTGAGACATACCAATAGCTCGCTTGTGTTTTTGAAAATCATCTTCAAAGCCTCATTGCCGAGACGTTGCCATTCCAAGACCCCACTTCCCAAAGGCTCAGTCGACGCTCTTCCGAGAAGATGCTAGAGGAGCATGAGAGAGCAGCCGACAGCGCAATAGGTCGAAAGTTCAAGGCCTGTTGGAGCTTCGATGACCCGCGATTAGTGTTGTAGGTGGCTCTGCTGGACGCGTTGCGCGGCGATGACGGTCTTCGAGCCATCGATATGGCGCTGAAGAAATTGCAGATTGTCTATCGGGCGATTTGCCTGAAGATGTGGTACAGGGTACTTTGCGACTTCAAGCAGGATCATCTCGAGCCGTTCGACTGTGTTGAACACTCGATCGACAGAGATGCGCATTGTTCTAATTTTGAGGGATCAGCTTGCTGGTCGAACATCGAATTGACGTGTAGCTGTGTACGCAGCGCGGAATTGTGCGCATTCACTGCAGGAGCAATGCTTTCCAGTACAGCGAACTTGCAAAATTGCATCTTGCCTACGGGGTTTTGCGCCAGAGACGCGGTTGCATGGCGCAACAGCGTGATCGCAACTTCAAGCGCCGGACTCGTGTGAATTTCGAGGTTGATTTCGATGAGAGAGCAAGGGAGCATCCCTCGCCCTGTTGTCTTAAATGATTAATGTCTCTCCCAGGATAGGCGCCCGCTCACTCTGGTCTGAACTTCCCTCGCCGCCTCTTCATCTCCTCGACCTTCTTGCGATCTTCCTCAAAGCCCTTGACCAGATCCTTAGCTTCCTCCTTCTTCTTCTCACGCACCTGAAAGCGATAGAAGTCCTCTTTGACGCGATTCTTCTCCCTCTTCTTGAGCTCTTCCTCCTTCGCCTTAGCATCCTCTTCTCTGCCGGGACCTTGCCTTCCACCTCTCGTGACAGTAATGAAACCATCCTCATCTGGCTCATTCCGCAATTTCGCCAGTGCTTTCGCTTTCGCCTCTTCCTGCGCAGCGAAAGCCATCATGAATACATCTACGCTCTGCTGTAATACTGCATGATCTGGATACCGTAGCTTATGATGCGAATTGTATCTCATGCTGCCCAGAGAAGGCACACCCTTCACGCCTTCTCCCCAGACGATCTCACTCTTGCTTTTTGCTGCCCGTCTTGCCTCTTTCAGAGCAAGTTGCGCACTTGCAGCATCCACAAATGTTGCGATAGCCGTGCCTCCGCTTCGATGCAAATCTCGATCCCATGTCTCTGGTAATAAGCCGACTTCTTGCGCAGTCTGTCCTTCCTCGTCGCCCCGCTTCCTCTTCTTGCCATGCTGTACAGGCGCGACTGGTGCTGCAATTCCTTTGCCTACTCGTGCGCCTTCGAACGCCACATTTTCTACTCTTACGCCGCCAAGCTGATCCGCAAAAAGATGCTTGATGTGGATCTCCGTAGCATCTACAGGCACATTTACCAAGAACAGCTCTCGAGGCGTGTTCTCTGTCGGCACCTTGGGCGCATTTGCACGAAGGTAGAGATAATGTGTTGCTCTTTGCGGGAATGAGGTTATCGGCGGGGTTCGTAATGGGAGGACGGCAAAGTCATTGACTATCGTCGACACCTTCGCAGACGGCATTGGGACCATTGGTAGCTCCTTCGCCCGGTGTGAATCCACTGAAAGTGAGGTACAAAATTTCATGGAGACTTCGGCATGCCGAATACGAGTACGAAACACGAGGTCGAGATTCTTGGCGTTGACTCCTTAGAATAGCCCGCGGATCAGGCAACAAAGAACCAGATTAGATCGAGAAGAAAACCTTGTACCACTACAGGATGCCTTCTTGAACAGCATGCGCATCCTCTGCGAGTGCTTCACTAGTCGATATACGCGACAAGAAGGACAAGACACATTACTAATGAAAACTTTGGGGTCGAGACCTTCAACGTGTTTCTGTCAAATCCTCACTTCCATCATCATAACATAAGTGCTAATGAGATCGCAGCGCGATTTGCCGAGCTCTCAGTGGAGGTCGAAGGGCGACTGAAATCATCCTCAAAGTTGGGCATCATTCCGAAAACTATGCAGCTGCCTCTGCCTCCCTGCCAACATTACTCGCCCTCCTCTCTTCCTGGAATTCTGCGTTATACCGCTTCTCTTCTTTGCCACTGTGCACGGCTCCTGCAACATAGTTGGCGGTAGACTTGTCATTGTTGGTGGTGAAAAATGCGAGAATGAGAGCAGATCCCGAGAAGGCCAGCGACACCAGGAATACTGTCTTGGCCGCGTCTCTGAACGCTTGACGGTATGGCTCCTGGACTGCAGCTTGGATAGCGGGCGTGATTCCTGGCACAGCAGAATACTGGCCTTTGTTCCCGAGAGCAACAATCAAGGCAGGCAGGGCGCTCTGTGACAGTCCCATGTTTGTGGCGACTGGAGCGACGTATTGCTTGGTCGTCACAACCAAGCGATTGTTCAAGGTCGCAGTGTACACTGCTGTCGCTATCGCCGAGACGAAGTTTCTCATGCTTCCGGTCAATCCACCTCCTTGTCCGATCTCCTCCTGAGAGCGGAGCGGGAACGTGGCGGTAGTTGTTGCGAGAGCTTCGACCAGACCCATGGCAAATGCGCCCACGATCAAGAGACCCTCCGTTTGGGCACGATTATCGATGTTCGAGGCCACAGATGTAAGAAATGCACAGCCGACTACCGCGGAACCGACCATTCCCCATTTTGGTCCCGTGACCCACTCCAAGAATCCGTGGCACATCTGCTGACAATTAGTAACTTCGCCGTTGCAAAAAGGGGACCAGCGTACCTGAGCAAAGACGAACCCCATGGGAGCCAGTCCAGCCTGGATGCCGACGTCATACATGCTGATTTCGCCTCGACCGTAATAAATGACGGTGACTACCTGTGGGAACACTAGCGAGAAGCCGTAATAGACACCAGCAGCCAAGCCGTTATTGACTGCTGCGGACATGAATCCTGTTCACAAAACACATTAGCCACTCCCCAGATGCTATGTTTGAGCGCTATTGTGAGATGCGTACTGATGTTCTTGAATAGATGAATTGGCAGGTATGGTTGCTTTCCGCGTTTATGAATGAAGATCTCGTACGCAGGCAGGATGACTGCAAGGGTGATGGCTCCAATGACCATTGTGGCAATGACGTGAGCAGAGCTCCATGGGTATCTGAACTGTCAGCAAGCGTACGCTGTAAACCATCTCTGAATGCGCCAACACGATTCAGGTTGGTTGTCAAAGTATACTCACAGAACACCACCCCAGTTCAATCCGAAAATGAAGATGCAAAGCCCACCACTGAATAGCAGGAGACCGATCCAATCGAAGTGAAGAAGGAGATCTCTTGCAAGCCTCTTTCTGTGCAACATGCTAAAGGTCGGCGGGTCTGCGCATTCATATCATCAATATTAATCCTCTTCCATACTCAGCAAGACTGCTTACGATAGAATAGGTACCAGGCGATCATGCTCGTTGCATTGATCGCGATCAAGAGGTAGTAGCAGTTGCGCCAGCCACCAGGGTAAGTCTGGAGCGAGTAGGCCACTCGAGCGGCGAGTGGACTCGTGGGCGTAGTCATGGCGTAGCAGTACGAATTGGCAAGGTATCTGGACATTCAATTTTAATAATTGTCCTTTCTTACTTGTCTCATCAGGCTCACCTGAACTTCATCGGCACGATCTCTGTGACCACCCAGAAGAAGGACTGCTGGAAAGCCACAGCGATACCGATCAAGACTTGCGACGCGATGAGCGTGTTAACGCTGTTAGCAGTCGCGCCAACGATGCTGCCGATCAGGGCCAGACCAGATCCGAAGACGAAAAACCTGGTGGACTATCAGAGAATGTCATGTCGTTGCAGTCTTTAATCCTCACCATCTTCTTCCCAAGATATCTGACAGTGAACCAACAAGCAGGAAGAAGACGGCACCACAGGTGATATTCGCAAGCGAAACCCAATTGATGTTTGGCGATGGACCAATCTCAGCATTGATATCTTGCAGAATCGGTGCGATCAACCCGAAGCCTGGTGTTCAACAACCGTCAGCTCTTGTTCTCTCTCTCAGACCAGCACACGCGCACTCACCTCCTATGCCACCCATGAATGCCATTCCTGTCGCGAATAGCGTGCCGATGAAATTAACCGACAGCCAATAGCTTCGATCGATTTCGTCTGCATTGCGCCCGCGAGCAACGTCTGCTCTATCATCGTCGGCTCGATGATCCTGCCTGCCAGGATCATTGGTAGTGACTTGATGGGCGATGTCGGTATCCTCGATCTTATCGTCAGAGCTCCGATGGCTGGGAGCGTGCTTCTCGGAATCCATACTGTATGGCCTCTATATGTGTAGCACAAGCAATGGATCTAGAAACGGGCCAAAACTCGAAACACCTACATTGAGGAAATGGTACGTACAAATACCTACCGTTGATCACACGTCCAGGGTATGATAATTGCTATTTGGAACATTACTTTCCCGTTCTTCTCCTGACCGACAAGCTCGAGCGTTGCTGCCAAAGCATATCTTTGGGGTACCTCTCTATCCGTTGATCGTTGTATGGCAACTCTGTTCGCAGTAGTCCAATTCGTGAAAAATTGGCGTCTGGGGAAGTCTAACCGTAAAATGATGCTGCTGTGTTCCGGCACAAATGACGATCTTTGACCATACTTGACAAGACGGAGCGACCAGACCGAGCTGGAGACGATCGACACGGCACATCTCGGTTCTTGCTTTTGGGTAATCTGGAGCGCCCATGGGGAAGAAGTATAATGCTGCGCAGTACGCATTTGTGCTGCACAAGTTGACCTCGGATTCAGCCTCGTGTGAGCCGAAGAGTTCGTCAAATCACACATTTGCGGAACATCGGTCAGAGGGGGGCTTCTCAGGCTGGATGCTTTACTTCGAGCTGCCGAAGCCCCAGATGTCATACAAGATCCTGTGACGCAGCTATTGAAGATATGCATTGCGTGTGATTGCAGTCGTCACTGTTCAGCTTACCATAGCTGTGCAATGGCCGGCACAAGGTCACGCCGCGTCTTCTGGTCAGTACGCGCCAGAGAGTGCCCATTGTTGGCCACATAGCTCTTTCTTCTACTGTAAACCCTTGGTGAACATGTCAACAGCACCGAATGAACATCCGCCGGGCACGGCGCTTCCTCGTAGACCTTTCAGATGAGATTCAGACTGCGCCAGATATTTCTTTGGATCTGTGAGCACTTGGGCTCTCTTTCGAAGCCTTCTCGCAGCCCAAGTATCATCGCGTGACTCCTAAACAGTAGAGGCGGGCATGGTGGGATTCCTGATAAAAAATTCTGCTGGACTATAAGAGTTGGTAGCACTAAGGTTCGTTCAAGTGCTCGCAGCCAGCCTTGCTTCTCGGAAAGGCGGTGACTAAGTGAGCATGGGCAACTCACAAAATCGACTCGCAGTGGTTCGTATCTTGCGTCGTCGGGACTCGGTGCATCAGTAATGATTGAACGCTGCTAAAAAGCCCACTAACATCAAGAATCGGTCATGGTCCATGAAAACAGACCTATGGTCTTTTGAGAACGCGTCTTCGATACTGCGACGCCTACGTTCGAGACTCGGATCGCAGCAGCAAGCGACGTCAGCCCAATGATCATGTGCTACACATGTATGCAGCGGAGGCTCGTGATGCGATTATTCGAAGACTGTGTTGGTCTGTTTGATAGCTTTGAAATGATCCGGTGCGAGTCGTTGGTCTATTTCAGCGAGCTGCTTCAACTTGCTAAGGAATCCATACCACGAAGGGTGAAATACTAAATGCGCCAGGAAAGAAATTCAGAAGATTGTCGCAGTCCGATCTCAAGAACCTGTCTCGAGACTTCAAGTTCATCTCAAGAAAAGGTAGAGCTCTCTGGGGGCGGCAGTGCGTGCTGTTGTTGATGAGGAGAGCAGGAACCAAACCAAACCGAACCGAACCGAACCAAACCAAAGCAAACCAAACCAAACCCACTTCCGCACATCAGCTAGCGCGTAAGAGGCCGCAGCCAATGATGACTACGTATGAGCCCCTTCCAGCTTCCCCAACCACGCCACGCTCTCCTTCTCCGCTGTGACAACAATGTACTCACTCTGGGCCGGAGACCGCCTGGTCTCCTGCTATACAAGCCATGCTGAAAGCCGTCTTTTACGCGCGATTTCACCCCGAACGAGGTCCTTCTGTGATACACCAATACCCGAACCATACCATTCGAGCCGCGCCTGGTCATGAACCTCTACTCCCATGGAGCGATATCTCCTCCTACATAATCCCACCCTACGATTTATGCAATCAGCCACTGTCCATTTGCACCAATGGCTATAGAATAATTGCATACCCTGTCTCCCTGGAGCACGATGATTACCACCGGAATCGATTCACATTCAATGTCTGCTTCGTGCTTGCAGAAGACGAGGACGCGCATCCTTGGCAGCAAGTAGCTCGGAAGACTGCTAGATTCTTCACAGAAATCGAGTGGGATGACTGCATGCTTCAAAAAGAAGAAGATTCGGTTGGTCTTGTTTGGGCTGGCGAGGAGGGCTATCCAACACGAGACGGAGGCACAGATATTGGCAATGTCTATGGTCTTTTGGAGAGCATTCTCGAGGATCTGAACAAGTATGGAGAGACGTGTGTCAGAATTGATGCCGTTCACATCTTGAATCTAAGACTTGAATATCCAAAAGAATATGCGAAAGATGCTCCGGACAGGATACGCGCTTGGGACGTGCCGTTACTGGTCAGGAGCGTGCCTTCTCAAGGCGAGTGGACTTGGGATCTCACTCTTGTCCGGATACATGATTTCATAGATGGCATCAAGCATGTGCAGAAAATCGCCGAACTGGCTGACGTGGAACTGAAGCTAGTCAAGCGAGCTGTAAAAGAGCTAGTGCATCACGGCAAGGCAATTCTGCTCGACATCTTTCACTTTCAAGCCATCTATGCATGCACAGATGAAATGGTCTACCTTTTGGGAGATCATGAGCTTCAAGACGAATGTAGAAGATACGTTGCAATCTCGCCATCTTCCAAAGGCACGAACGCAAGTGTCGCTACTTCGTCCACGAATGGAGCTGCGCAAGATGGCATACCAGCCCGAGGAAATATCGTTCACTTGTACAGTTTTCTATCACCCGGTCTCAATCTCTCGGACTTCTGTCTGACCAACAAGGACGAGCTCGCGTACATTGACATTCGACGCTTCATTACCTTTGGCATGATTAAAGGCATTCTACGGCGCATACATAAATATGCCCTAGCCATGGAACCCAGGCCCGCGTCGCCTGTCTCTACCCGCTCCAACAAGCAGTCTTCGGGGTCCAATAGCCGCAAGTCAAGGCTTCCGAGGTCTGGCGATGATGCAGTCAGGGACTTTGAGAGAGCCTGGCGGAAAGCTGCTCTGACTAGTGGATGGGCTACTCCTCCGTCGGGCCCTCATCCGGCGAGTCTTGGGAAGAGTTATAAGAGTGCAGATCGGGTCAGAAGCGAGGAAGATGAGAAGTTACAATCTTTCTTGGATGGACAGCATTGTATGGATCAGATCTGTGTCGAGATGAGGATGAGTGAGAAGAAATTACTGGAGAGATTGAGGAGTGGGAGGCTGGGCGAGGTAATCCTGTTCAACAAGTGAGGAGACTTGCCGCAGAAGAAACAACGAGATCTGAAGAATGCAGGTTCCATGCAAAAGTTCAAATAGCAATTCATATTCCCGTCTCGTCTGCATCTGCTAGTCAAATGGTGGTCCATTTCAAATTCCTGGCGGACTCGAACTCTTCATTGTCCCGCTTCCTTCCAGCCTGCCCTTCAAAAGTTCCGCGGAACAGATCCTCGCCTTACATCTCCGAGCGATGCGTTGTCGACACCTCTGCAATAATAACAGCTCACCTTGCTTCGACTCTGGAATGCTTGTGTTTAGTACATGATTGTGGAAGACAGTAACAACCTTGAAGTGGCGTCGCGTGAAAGAGAGTACCTGCCAAGAATAGCACAGCGATGTTTGGGTTTCGGAAACAGCTGACCAATAGAAAAGTGGAGAAGTGCTCAGCCTCACACGACGCTGAAGGCAACCACCGGCCACCCTCCTAACACTCTTCACCTACCATAACCTCTTCTTTCCTTTGTCCAATACCCTTCGACTCGCCCACGAACGACACACGAACAACCAACACATCATGAGTGGCGTACACGGCCACATTATCGGCCACCTGGCCCGTCGAGGCTACGAAGCCCACTTCCACGGTGTGAGCCCTGAGCAGATGGCACAATTGCAAAAAGATGCGGAACTCTATGATCAGGCTGGCCCAGCAATGGAGGTCAAGCCATACGAGATGTTGCCGGTCATTATCACCGCCTTGCTGACCATTCTATTGGTCGCCTCGGTCAGGTACACGCTTGGTGAGGTCATGGCTTCTCTGGCTATGATCGAATCACCAACCTCGACCGCAGTCCTTGAAGATAAGCCCCCAGCCTGCAAGTACGCCGATGAGCCTGATGCGCCACTTGAGAAGGAAGGCCTGCTTCCAGCAGAGGCAGAAGCAGACAAAGATGTGGAGATCACTTTGATTCCAAACAAGCCAGTCACATCCAGCATTAGGACGATGATTGGACATTTGACACGCATTGGAGGCTTCCGCGCACGATGGAGAGGCGCTGGCGTCTCTTTCATCTATCACTTCATGCACAGCGCTCTGGTCAACATGATTGCTGGACTTCTCGGATTCAGCTTCCTTGGAAATGCATTGGTCTACGTCTTTGTCTCAGTAGGCCTGGCCCGCGTACACATGGCTTGGACTCACGCAATGATCTCACAGCCATCTGCGAAGCCATTTTGGCGCCGCTTGGTCCCACGAAAGCAGTGCAAGGCGCTTCTCCTGCCAAGCTTCGTCTTCGCTTCGGCTCAGCAGGCAACTTTCGTGCTGCCAGTCATCGTTGCTTTCGCCCTTGGTCTCCCAGAGATCAACAAGGAGCACGTCATGGAGGCTGCTCACAAGCACGACTGCAGCAAGCTCATCTTCACTGGTCTGCGATTCTTGGCGGTGCCAGCAACCTTCCTCTTCGTTGCCTTTGCAATTCTGCTCCCGGCAACCGTCACTCTTACCCGTGTTGAAGCTCTCCTTCTCCCAGAAGAGCACGAGACTATTGTGCCCTTCGATCGTCAGGCAATTGTGGGTAATATCGATCTGCAGGCACGCGGCAGCGCTAAGCTCATCTTCATTCAATCGTGGCGCTCGTTCGACCGTGCTGCGCGATGGAGATTGATCAAGCTCTACGTCAAGATGGCATTCATCCAGATCAGCATCATCGTCATCTGCGCCCACCTCATGGTTGCGGAGCTCTATGTCGTTGGCGGCGAGCGTCTCGGAATATTTCTTAAAAGTGCTGCTGCACAACTTAAACTGGCTGCTGTTGAAGCACACCAGCAGTAGAGCTCTCCTAGGTGCAAGGATGGGATAAGTAATGGACAAGGTCTGAGGACACGACAAATAGTGGATCAATAGTACAGGGTAACGGCGTTCTCGATGAGAATGAATTTGTATATTAGTATATCAGGCAAGCCACCATGCACATTGAACAGCCATTCGCCCCGAATTTCTGCAAGTCCATGTTGGAGGCTTGAGAAAGGGCCACCACGCGTTTCAGCTTCGCAACATCACGAGTCGCAGAGTCAGCCACCTGGTCTACCCTGCGTCGACGACTTCTTGCGGCATTGTCACTTACTCACTCTGCCTCTATTGTATAGCATCGATTGACTTCCGGCTGCCGGTCACAACAATCGACTTCCATGGCGCCTTCCGTGCCAGGCACGTCATGCTTGTAGAGTCATCACTCTCAAACGCTGGTGGTGTGAGCTGCACCTGCCCTGAACCCTCCGCCCATCGCCCCTTCCAGAAGGAGAATAATACCCTTGGGGAATACCTGAATCAGGACACCGAGTCGTGCCACTGTTGCTGTATCGGGCCGAGCAGCCTCAAGTGTCATCGGCTTTCTCACGTCTCGAGCGATCACTCACCAAAACAGTATCTTGGAAGAAGACTTCAAACGTTAGCTGCCTCTCTTGCGGCCCACATCCTCCTTCGCTAGCCATTCTGCGCGCCGTCGTACAGCAGACCAGCATGTTCCAGATTCCCTTCACATCATGCAGCTGCTTCGGAGACGCCCGCCTCTGCAACGTCAATTGTCAGAACATCAAGAGCTCGGAGATGTAGAGAGTCGATGTTGTACGCTCGGACAGGAGCTCTGTAGGTATAAAACGCTCCTACGCACTGAGCTTTTGTACATCCCTTGGAGCCATCAGGGCCATCTCCACCTGTGTACTTCTGATTCATTATTCACTGCGCTTCATTTGCTGTACTTTTCGTTCTCAACATTCCATTACCCACAACAGCTTCGAGCAGTGTTCGCGATGCGGGCCTTCGTGAATCTGATGTTCGCCTCAACGGCACTGGCTGCCGCAATCCCTGATCCGACTCTTGACTGGGGTAACGACCAGAAGAAGCATGCTCTCTCTTGGGGCTTGCATAACAAGGGCATCCAAGGAGGAGAGTCAGCTGGTGGCTATGGCTCCGGAGGTGAGTGCATGGCGACTTGAAACCGCGGAAGGCAAGTACTGACCGACTATAGGAGCCTCTGGAGGTCGGCATATATCTACTCGTTTTGGAGACTTTACAGCTGATTGGCCTAGGAGTCGAAGGAGGAGTCTCGGGAGGAGTCTCAGGCGGCGTCAACGGCGGTAAGCATGAGCAGCTCTTCGCTCACAAACCAATGGCTGATGATTACCAAGATGCCGGTGCTGGTGCGAACGATAAAGGCGGCGCTGGATTCTCCTTCGGCTTGCCCTTGGGTGGTTCTGTTTCCTTTGGCGGCGGACTTAAGGGAGGCTCGGAAGGTGGCGCTTCTGTATCTCTCCCAGGCATTGGGTGAGTCGTTGCTCAGTCTTGTCTTTGGCATTGCTAATGCTGTATTAGTGGAGGAGTTTCAGTGGGAGGAGGATTGGGGTAATAAAGAGCTCTCTTCTGCTTGTCTGGAATCATACTGACTCCGATGCAGTGGTGGAGCTGGTACTGGTGCATCGATAGGCGGTAGTGTTGGGTACGCAACTCCTTCTCACTACACGTGAATTATCTGCTAACAGCAATACAGAGGGGGCGCGGGCGCAGGGCTCGGCTCTGCTGGCGGTCAAATCGGTGGAGGTGGACAAGCAGGGGGTGGTCTCGGAGGAGGGTATGCTGAACACATCATTATACCTGCAGTTCATGCTGCTAACTCTCGAATAGTGCCGGTGGGAGCATCGGAAGTGGAGCAGGGATTGGTGGACAGGCTGGGTAAGTGAACATTAGCTTCTAAACTTGGCACATGTTATTGACTTTTGAACAGCGTGGGAGGTAGTGGCGCCGGTTCGATTGGGTAAGTAACAATGTCCTCCTACGACACACTCAATAGCTCACTGACTTTTGAAACAGAGGGGGAGCCAATGGTGGCTCTGCAGGCTCCGTTGGGTATGTGGAGATGAAACTCCGATCATGATTATCCCAGGCTGCTGACAACACAATAGAGGAGGTGCAAGTGGAAGTTCTGGAGGCAATGGCTCGGGTCAAAGCCCTGGCTGGGGCATTCCAGGTGAAGATATTCCTCCGAGCGGCGAGTCTCCAGGACAGGGTGGGGACACGCCGACTTCACCCGTTACCGGACAGAACGACAGTCCGCCACAAGGACCCGGTAGCAGCGTTCCCTCGCCTCCATCGCAAGGAGGAAGTTCATCCTCTTCGCCATCCGGTAATGGAAGTCCGCCAGCATACGGAAGCTCCGGATCTAGCCCAGGCTCTCCTGCGCCAGGCTCAAGCGACACGCCGACAAGTCCAGTATCAGGAGAAGGTAGCTCACCTCCAAGTTATAGCTCCGACTCTGGTGATACTGAGATATTGCCGACGAACGGCAGCGACAGTGGTCACGGAAGTCCAGCTGGATACTCCAGGAATTGATCCAGATCGAAGCTGTTGTAACATAATGTAACATTAACAACTCATCACATAGCACACTCCTTTGGACGATTTGATGAATCAAATATGCTTTTACGCTCGCTTTGCAGATCATGACGAACTTTCAAGAACGTCTCAGCTTGGGGGCGCGGCAATATATCACTTCACAACAGATCAGATGATGTTTTTGCAGGGCAACAACGAGACCTCAGGCCTTTAATGTATGCCAGGTGCCAATTTTCCAGCCTATTCGACGCGGCTGCCGGTCCAGCGCCGGTCCTCTTGCGCAGCCAAACATGGTATTACTATTGTCTCAGCATACCAAGTCCCAATATCTCGTGCCCTATAAGCACGTCCATGCGATCTGCAATGTACTCTGCCATGTATGGCGCGGGTCGGAGAATAGAGCTTCGAAAACGGTCGATGGCTTGCTTGGCGAAAGGCGGCCAGTGGCTTGGAATAGCGAATCTGGCTTGAATGCAGTATTGTGGCTTGAAGCTGAAAGCTACGCGAGCAAGCTAGTGTATGCTGTTTGTGGTAGTTGTGCTCTTCTCAGGCAGCGACTTCTTTTGGCTAGGCTGAGCTGTTGATCATGAGTGGCGAAGATGCGGTCTGCTTTAAAGGCGGCGACGGCAGGATCGCGTGCATCTCATGATATAGGAATTGTTCGCAAACATGTTGAGAGCTTGGGTCTCGTTATTTGGTCTGGTCGCATGCGTAGTTGCTGACGAGGAGGAATTAAGAGCAAAGACGTCTTGGGCAGATCGAGGGGAACAACCATTTGGCGCGGTTCTGCTTCCGAGAGATGTTCTCGAGCGGCAGTATACATGCGAATCTGGATATGGACTTTGCGACAATAGCGGATCTTGTTGCCCTCAAAATGCTGGCTGCTGCGGGCAAGGATGTATTAATCGTGAGGTGCGTCGTGAGAGAATTTCCTTGCTTGACGATGCGCTGACTCGATCAGAACGTGTGCTGCTATGGATATGTGTGTCCACCAGGTAGGTCAGTTCTCGCAGCCATTTCTGAGCCATGCTGATTCACGCACATTAGGATCCAGGTGCTGTGGGACATCGGTAAGAATGCTACAACTTGAGAACGGCCCAACCAGTGACATTCGCTGACCTTCGAGTTTCCACTTTCCAGGGTTATTGCAAACCCCCTGGCTGGGGTTGTTGTGGCTCCGCAGGTCAGATTTACCCTCTCGACGGATCCGAATGCTGCTCTGATGGCAACCATTGTCCTCCTGGAAGTCGCTGTGTGAGATGTTCGGACGACGTAAGCCAGATCTGCTGTCGTGGATCGTCTGGACTCTTTACAGCGACCTATGCGACCGGCGTCGCATCCTTGACGTACTCCTCTGCCGACGAAGCTACAACAAGCTATTCAACGTACATCAGCGAGTACACAGAGTACAGCTACTCGTACAGCTACTACTATAGCGTTTATGTCTGGTGGTGAGTGTTCAAGAATCGAGCGAGTTGCGAGGAGGACTTCGACTAACCTTATTGGGATCTTTGCAGGTACCTCTCGTACTATCCTTCGTATACGCCGACTGCATCGACTACTGTGACGACCACGACAACTATTTCAGCATACGTTACGAACTCTGCCGATGCCGAAAGCTCTTTCGCCGAGATCACGAGCTCGATTATTTCGGACGCGAGCTGGAGTGCGAGTTTCAACTCAGGTTTGGCAACTATTCTAGCTAGCGCGTCCAATGCCTTGGAGTCTGTGAACAGTGCGCTTAGTACCACAGGTGGGAGCGGAGGTAGTAGCAGTAGCAGTGGTGGCGGAGCTTCAGCAGCAAGTTCCTGGAAAGCGAATGTCCTTGGAGCCGTATTTGGCATCGTTGCGATCGTGCTTGGAATGCTTGCCATTGCATTATGATCGGATAGTGAAGTCTGAAAGAGCAAGCATTTGGGAGAATATTCGATTTTGCTATTGGATTCGTAATTGGACATGGTAGAGTCACCTGCCGTAGGCTGTCACCTCATTGATACCCACGGCCCAGTTGGCCGCATTGCCTGCAAAATGGTCAAACGAGTTATCGCAATTCATTAGGAAATGTACACTTATCGTTGACATTGTTGACTACACCATTTCAGAATCCTCCCGTTGGCATGCCGTCAGCTGCGGAAGCCCCTGCAAGGGTGATGTGATGATGCCAGCTTCACACGCTGCGGGAAGTTGTTGCGATCTCCATTGCCTCCATAAGACTAATCGATATTCTCTACAGCATGCGCCGGCTGCCCAGCCCCTTCATCGACGTCAGGCTTGTCTTCAAGCATGCGGAGAACTTCCGGACCACGTCCTCGGCAGCGCATTGGTGCTGCTCAGGGACAGAATCCTTCTTCTGCTGAGGCCCTGTTTGGCCGGTGAATGAGCGCAAGCAGGACACATCGCATCGAAATCCTTGTGTGGTTTTCATGTTTGCAATAGTGAGCTCTGCTGCCTCGATTTTCAAAGTCTGTTTGATCATTGCGGCGGCTGCATTCTCTGGGACCATCCCACTGTCCGCCATGCACCTTTGACCATTCTGACAAGACTAGGCCTGCTGGTCGGCCAATCTCCGAATCATATGGCATTTATCCACCTGACGACTTGTAGAATATATAACGCAACTTCATCTCATCTTTTCTCACTGGCCTGCGTATTCTGCCACCACTCTTACGCAGCATGTATCCAGATGGTATCGCTCTCCATTCACGCGTGCTCTGCTCGAACCCTACTTCCGGAGTCGTGGAAAAAGTCTTGCCGGATGCTCACGGGAATGCAACACGTTATTTGCGTTGGCTGTGGCGCTGTTGGAAAGTACTGAGGGTGGCTCTGGCCTCCTGCGCGCAGTGCTCTAGGCTTGCGAAGAGTAATCTGAGGTCCGACCTCGTTGATACTACCAAGTACATCTGAATTGTGAGAAGCATAAGATACTCTGGCTGTTAATCGCGCGGGATATGGAGGATAAGGTATATAAACCTGTTGTGGGCGGAGCCGGAGTTGCACGGATCAAGTTCTTGCCGCAACCAAATGAATCATCCCGTGCCGGCTTTCATCCGCATTACATAGTTTCTCTCCTGATCATAGCAATCGTTTTCGCCTGTCTCCGCGGAATAGTCTGCACAAATCTTGAGCCCATGGGCACGGTCGACAGATGCACGAAGACGCTCTGGAACTAGACCTTGCTGGCCGACATGTGACCCGTGAGACCAATGTGCTGAAGACGAACGATCTTCAACTGCGAATTCTGAAAGCTATATGCCTTTTATATACAGGATGCAGGAAAAGGCCTCAGCAAGATACGTATGATATAGCTAGGGTCTTTGGATGCCACTTTTTTTTAAAGGTCAGACACCATGATATTTCCACTGTGATGTAGAACGACGTTATGCTCAGCATATACGACACTCTAAGAACCACCATCCTGGAAAGCCTTTACCCTTTTCACCGTCACACCTCTGGAATGACCAGCTCCCCACCAAAAGTCGATTGCCTCTCGCAACGGACTCAGGCCAGAACTTTCTAGCTTCTTCGTCCCGGCATCAAATGACTAGAGCCAAGATGCTCAGTCCCCTTTCATGCTCGACTATAGTAATGTTGGCGACTGTGACGCATCGACCTGCCCGCGGGGCTTCAAGATATTCACCAAAACCCACAAGTACTGGCGGCCAGGCAATGGAATCTCTCACAGTCCTAACGATGATTGTGCTGCGTCTGCGCAAATAGGAATATCTGTCCTGGAGAATTACTACCGACCAAATAAAAATCTTGGACTTGGTGCTGACCCATGCACAAGCAACAGATCCATCTTCCGATTCGTAAACGTACGACGAGGAAAACGAACCATCCACCAAGGGAAATTCTCCTAAAGACCATACCCCCGCCGAATCAGAAGAACTCCGACTGTCATCCGAAGACGACCAAAATAGTCTGGAGCAGCAGAAAATTTACCACGAGATCAACACCGCCACCACAGATGATATCGAATCGCATCAAGACAGAGTCCAGCGCCATAGGAATTTCTTCGGCCTGACCCAGCCCGATCCTGCCATGATGTCTGGTGCACTCGGCGATGGCTCAATTGAAGCAGGAGGACAAGCAGATTCAAAACACAACCCAGAAACAGCCCTCGTGACATATGATCGAGCTCAAGCCGACGAGGATGATTTCATCCGTAATGCACCATCAGAATCCGAGCGTCCGCGACGAGTCTCTGGCGTCGCCATGCAAGCAGCCATACAAGCCTCGATGATGACCGCGACGCAGGAGAACGCTGCCCGTTTCGGGAGCACTCCTGGTGACGAAATACTAGACGGAGTGATTGTTGAACGTGCTCGCAGACTCTGACGGTTAGTCACTGTCTGCTTGCTTTCACTTACTAGTGTAACACTAGCATTTTCTGATTTTTGATCACTCTCTGCTTTCTGTCCGTAACGTACACAATCCGTATTTTGCTAGAGGGAGGCCCCACAAAGCATTCATGCTTTGCCTGTAAAAATAGGCATCGAGCTATGAACCTACGTGGGCTTCACTGCCTACCGTCCCCAGCTTTCTTTTTGTTCTGACTTTGGCGCCTGCTCCCGTGGCATAATCATCGTCATTCGCAAGAGACACATAGATTTAGATGGCTATGCTAAATGAGTGTGGCTCAAGATAGTGCCATCATGCTTTCCCGAAATTCCCATCGTGATACAACTGCCAATTTCCTGCCTTTGCCTGGGCCCAATTCGATACGCGAGATGAAGCCAATGTCTTGATTACGCGCATATAGGTCGTCCGTGTTGTGTTAAAAGAAGAAAATTAGTCGGCGAGGAGGGAAGTGCTGATTTCGAAGGCATTACTATAAAAGCGTCCTGAGCATTGCCGCCATCTTGTGACAGCAGCAGGTCACTGAAGCATGAGAGAGCTTGTGCGGGTTCGCAATTCGTCCTGTGACTATGACAAACAGCAGGTTGAAGAAAGTCCTCACCCCACATTGACAATCGCACATGCAGAAAGACAGCATGTTCGAGAAGTAAAGCAAGACAGCGATCAAATCTGCTTCATTATTGTCGACTGTGCTGCCGAAAGGAAAGATGAACTCGGATAGAATGACTGTGAAGACGGAGTGCGCACAAGCGATGTCCTCCAAATCTCACCAGAATACTGCCCCATAATCAAAAGTTGGCATTCGTCTCTGCCTCTCTATTGTCAGCTAAGCTGGCGGGAGGAGAGGCGACCTCCGCTAGAACGGGCATGAAGCAGCGAGATGCGCGAGTGATGTCCTTCCAACCTCGCCAGATCACTGCCCTGAGTAGCAAAATTTAAGATTCATCTCTGCTCAACTACAGGCGACATCTTCGTCAAGCAACATTGAGAAGACGATTGGTACTGAACCCCTATTTAGGCATTGTATGGTTTGACGACGCTCAACCTCTCGATCCCGGACGATATCGAGTCGGCCGCGGAGGTGGAAGGTCGAGAGTCCCGGGATGTAGGAGCAGACTGGAGAGCAGTAGCAGAGCTGCCAGATCTAGTGCTTCTCTTTGCGTATGGAACATCCCGCATGATCTCAACAACTGGTGCATCAGCCCAGGCGATGGCGCGTGGCTTCTCAATTCTGAGCTGAACCTTCGTGCCAGGCAACACAGCATCAAGCATCTTTTTCCTGAGCTGCGTCACCGTGAAGTCTGCTAGAGTTTCCAGGGTCTCGAAAGCTGTCTGCTTCATGATCTAGGAGGGAATCAGTAATTCGCTGTTACATCATGTGTACGTCTCATACCTCCACGAGGGTCTGCTCCAGATTGAACAACGCCACAGTGCTGTTTGAGTCCGTAGTCTGCGCCTGAGGTCTGAGATGCAACAGAATATCAACAATGAGCGGCTGCGTATTGGTCCTCTCATACGAATTGACTCCGATCAAAGTCATGATCTTCACACCTTTCAAGCTGAAAATTCGACCTGCAGCCACCGCTTTGCCAGTACTGTCGTACGTGGTAATTAGGCTCAACGCAATACCGTCTCCAAACATCGATGCCTTAGGAAGCTGGACATCGACAGTCGACTTTGCCACTGCGAAACGTCCGCTGTCTTTCCTCGCCATATCTGTGATGATGGTTTCGATGATTTGACTCAGATCTCCAGCGGTCTGGCCATCTCGACATGAGCTTCTGACGCGTTTTGCCAGGATACCATAATGGATGGTGCTTTCATCTAATTCATCTTTCGAAGAAGCTGATGCGAAGCCGCCTTTCAGTAGTAGATTGATGGACACGAGAGCTGGTTGTTCCTTGGCTTTGCCCCAGACATCGGGAGCAATCACACCAAACGGTATCTGAAGATTCTTGATGGCAATCGTGTCGCGACTTAAATTTGCCGAATCTGGATCTGTAGTGCTCGCGCGGGGGGATGTGCCAGTGTGAGGATCTGCCGGGAGTTCAGCCATGGTTATCCTGTCCATATTCAGCGGCTTGATGATGATAGAAAAACGGCGAAATTCCGAAGATTTGAGCTTCGTTGGCCGGCAACTTCAACCGGGATTCTGGTTTGCTATGCAATCGAAGTTGTGACGACTCTCGCATGAAGCAGCGGCATTTCTCCCAGACAGATGACTACCTCGCATCTCGAGTCAAGGAGTGCGATGAAACAGTGGAGACAGGGAAGCCGAGAAATGCGGAAGTCAGGATCAATCTTTGTTCAGCATTTCACAGCATGGCGTTGTTTCTGGAACGAAGCATGAGCTGTGTGGCGCGTCGCAAATGTTTCTCCTTCTCTCTCCCGTTTTCAATCATGGTACATAGTTAATAGTTATTTTGGAGCTATGGAGCGAGCCTGACGCATTCCTTGCTACGACCGAGCACGCTCAGATGGCTCGGCCGTGGACGCCTTTCATAAAAGCCATGCTCGGGATATTGCTGTCCGACTCCAGGAGTCCAGGGTCAGGCTCAACGAGGAAACCTTCAGGGAGCTCGCAATAGACTATTGGGGGTACCGTAGCCTCCGCCGTCGGCGCTTGGAGACAGTCGCGTAGGCGTAAGAGCTACGCCTACAAGAATACTGAATTGTTCTCGAGAAAAGGCTTGAGCCCTTCACATCTCTGCAGATTTCTGCTACGAGTCCAAACCCAAGATATATATCTTCCTACTGATCATCACAATGGTAGCCAACGGCAGCAGAGGCGCTCAGGCGCCACCACCACAGGGCATCTATGTGCCAGTGCCAACTTTCTTCGCCAAAGAGGGCACTCCAGAGTACGATCCAGTCTCGCCTCCGATCGACATTAAGACTCAGACTGAGCACTCGCTCTTCCTCGTCAAAGGTGGAATCCAGGGGCTGGTCATTCTCGGCAGCACAGGCGAGGCCATCTTCATTCGGAATCAAGAGCGACACGAGTTGATCAAGAGCCAGAGAAAAGCATTAGACGATGCTGGTTTCAAGGACAGACCAATCATTGCAGGCACTGCATCGCAAAACATTGAGGAGACTGTAGAATTGATCAAGGACAGCCAGGCGGCGGGTGCAGAGTACGCTATGGTCCTTGGACCGGCGTATTTTGCTCCCGTGACCTCTCAAGCTGGAATCCAGAAATGGTTCGAGGTGGTGGCGGATCGATCACCCATCCCAATTTTGATGTAATGGAAACCACGTGTGACAACCACGAGATGGGCAAGCGCGCTAACAATGTATCAGTTACCACTACCCAGGCGTGACCAACAACCTCTTCATTGCACCGGCGACGTTCGAAAAGCTTGCAGCACACCCAAATATTGTCGGAACAAAGCTGTCACATGGCATTATTGATGACCAGACCCTGATCGCTGCATCTCCGCGTATCGACCACGAGCACTTTTATGTGTTTACTGGTCTTGGACAAAACTTGCTTCCGGTTCTTACGATTGGTGGTGTGGCTGCAATTGATGGTCTTGCCGGCTGCTTCCCAAGGATCATAACCAGACTTTTCAGACATTTCAACGACAGCTCTGCAAAGGGTACTACCAAGAAGGACATCGATACCATGCGTGACTTGCAGTTTAGAATATGCGAAGGCGAGAAACTCGTAGCTGCTTGGGGTCCGATTGGTATGAAGGAATGTATTGGTAGGGTCTGGGGGCTCGGCGATCCAAAGGGCGGTCGTCTCCCGCTGCAGGGTGGCTTTCCGGAGGGTGACCAAGAATGGGCCAAGTGGGAGAAGGTCTTCACAGGCCTGAAGGAACTGGAGGAGAAGTTCAAGGCGGAAGATGAGAAGGCATAGAGATTACAAGCGTGGAACCAGATTTCAATGTTCACTCGTTCATGTACGTGGCGCTTGTGGGCCAATTTCTTGTTTCAAGCCCTGCATGTGAAAACTGCAAGTCATCAGTGCCGCGTCAGCAATTCTGTGGCGGGAAATGTCCATCAGGGACCTCGAGATCTACAGCATGACTCGTCATGTCGAGCAAGAGATACAGTACATACAGTAGTGGAGCGTGGAAGCTGATGCTGGTAACGCTCCTCACCGGACAGTGTTCTAAGCGACAAAGCTACCAGATTTTGGAGCAATGTTTCGGACAGTCGTAGAATGCAACTCAGCATTTCGCACTGCAGTCTATCCGAGGTCCCGATCGCATGCAGAAGCTGCGTATGATAGCGCACGGCCCTTACCGTCGCAGTCGCGAGACGGCGGCATGGCATGTGAAAGAAGTTTTCGCTGCAGCGTGATTCCGTCTCACGCATCATGGTTACCCTCTCTTGGAAGTTGGGACTTGGAACTTGGCTCGGCAAGTCACTTAGTTATTGTCACGGGCAAGATCGGATAAGGTGGAGCTGGAAAAGTGTAGTGTATCGTCCGTTATGCGTAGGCAAGCAAGTAGCTTGCTCCATTTCGGCCAGCATCGCTCGCTGTTGCTTGCTTGGGGTACCTAGGTACACGATAGTGTGAGTTGGGAACATCAGCTCTTCCCGCTTGCGCTTCCTTGGAGGATTTCCAACCAGATCCAGGACCACCGAAATCACCACCACGGCGACCACGCCCTCTTGCTCTGCTCGGCCGCCGAGACCCCGTTGTTGTGCCGAGTCAGAAACGAGAAGTGAATCTCCAGCCTTTCTGCCATCTGGACCAAAATCGCAAGCGCATGTGGAGTCTCAGATGCTAAGGTTTGGCCGAGCGAGCAGGCGGCAGATCACGATTTGAGTCGTGATTATGGTGGAGAGTTGTGCATTATTGGACTGTGCGCTCGCTCTCTCGTCAAGACTTATGCTTGTGCAGATATGTAACAGACCATGCTTGTGGGTACACTGTACAGTAGGTATTGTTGACTCTGAATTTCCCTCAGCGAATTGGTGAACTGCCGAATGCGTTGGCAGACAGCTGGTTGCAATACTCATGGTGAGACACGGCACACACCCCAGCCTCCATGCACGTAGACGAGAATCACGAGATGTTGGCTTTGATCCCCTTCCAAGTTCCGGCTCGAGTTCCATTTCGGAGCCTCGCTACGCCTGTAAATACCACGACGGCCGTCCGCGACTACCATGAAGAGTAGGTAATGCCACTGCTCGAGCACGCCCGTGATTGCAATCACCAGCAAAGTTCACACACACGCAATCGGCGGGCCGAAGACGACTTGAAAGTTGACGGGCGTGACGAAACGACGACCGGCGGCGACGGTGTCTTTGGCCTCTGACCATGATCCCTGCAAGCGCCGAGACCAGTATGTATCTATGTACGTACCGCAAGATTCTTTCGAGCTTGTTCACAGACTCTTACGGCCCCGGTGGATCAGTATACAGCGTGACTGGAAATCAAAATTTTGGTGTGGAGATGTAAGCACCACGTCGAGGGCGTCTATTGGTGAATTGTTCCCGCAAGGCCATCTTGTCTCGACAGGATTGATGATGTCGTCTCATGATCGCCGAGAATTCGCTCCACCTGCAAGAGCAAGGCTACCTGCAGCTGCCTGCAGATGGTGGCTGGCTTGGCTTGCAGCTTCCTAGCCAGATGTACTGTACTTCCTAGAACACCTAATAAACGTGCCCTGGTGCTCAAGCCTCCTAATTCGCTTACATCGTCAGCTCGAACGCGGCGGATCGAGAACATGGCGAGCACGAGCTGAGCTCTGCGGCTTTGCCAGTCTTCGGCCGTGGCAGTCTTTTGGAACAATGCAATGTTGATATTTTCGGACTCTTGTCTGTCGAGATACCATGGGATAGAGAAGGCCCACAGCGTCGGCACCAGGGTGTCGTCGCACGCTGCAGGTACGCGAGAGCCTCTAGACAACAGCGGGTGAGATGAGAACTGTCATGGAAGGCGAGCAAGGTGTATGTACGTGCTCGACCGCAGTGTTGCCCTGCGATGGTATACTCTGTACAATGTCGCTGCGAACGCTCAAATGGAAGCTGTTGCGTGTATCAAAAGCTTCAAGCCGCCCCAGTCATACCAAGCACCATGCCTTTGGCTTCATTATCAATCTCGCTCGGCCAAGCATGAAATCGCACTGCAACACTCGCCGTGCTCCAACTTTTCAAGCCAAATGCGCCTCGGCAAACATGTCTGCTGATAAAGACCAAAAAGAAAACTTTTCAGGCCAAGCATAGCGTCTCTCCTCCTGGCAGATGGTGCCTCCTCTCATGGCAGAACGTGCCGCGGCACCTCATCTAGCCTCTATACGCGGTGCCAATGCAAGAAACGAAGATGATGCCTGGGTATCGTGCGTGCGCAAACATTACACTCGTCAATCATGATATGGGTTCGTAAATGGAGGGGTCTGATGTCTCCTGTGACTTTCGTATGCGGGCAGGTATGCAGGCAGTTGGTCCTCAGTGGTAGTAGACGGCTGCAGCAGAGGGTAATCAAACGTTTCAGAGCTTCGGCCGTCAGGTGTAGTTGAGTCGTAGGCTGGGAGTCGAATCATACGGACGCGGTTGTCGGTATCGGCTCCGTCCCTGCTTCCCCATGTGGTCTTTGTGAAAAGGCGGTCAGCGATGCACAATCGTCATTTAAGCTTATGCTTTTAGCTTACCTCACTAAGTGTGAGCAGTCCGTAGATCTTGATGAGAGTGTGGAAATAGCCGAATGCAATGTAGACTGGTACGAATACCACATCTGCAGGATATCGGATGAAATGGCCCCAAAGCTTCACGGTTTTGCTGAAGCCGTAGATCCAAGTAACCAAGAACACTCTCAGCGCGAAACGGTCGTTTTCTGACCAACCTGCTGATATTGTCCACCACAAGTATATATTCAGCGGATCCCATACGAAATTCCACGCCGTCAAAGTGGTCTGAAGCACGGCATATGTGCTCCACGGTTGTGTACTGTGGAAAAAGTCAGCATGAAACTTCATCGCTGAGGATTGCCGGTAATCTCAATCTTACTGCCAATAGTGTCCTTCAACGAACAAACTCGTCAAGTTACTTCGCCAATTGCTGCGAACCCATCGCAAGCATTGACTGAGATATTTCTTCGGCTGAGACTCCAATGTGGTTTGAACCTCCGCTTCCTTGTGATATTGCATAGCGATCTTGTAATCATGCGCGTACATCCACCTCGTGATGAAGTTGTCATCGTCAGCGTTCAGCTGCATAGTGTTCCAGACCTCGTGTGTGAAGCCATGTGTGAAAGCTGGATCTTGCAAAATGTCGCTTCGATATGCCACAGTGCGACCGGACAGACACGGAAGTCCACCATCGATGTGCAGGCAGGCAGAACAATCGAAGTTTCGCCGTTCCAGGTAAGCGGCACCCAAAAAATCGACCATGGCTTCCATGATGCCAGCGGCCTTGGCCCGCCTCCTCAAGCGTTGCGAAGTGCCCACTCCGCCCATTTTATCGTCTGCTTCGAACGGTGCCAACATCCATTCCAACACTTTCGGCGGCCACGCAACGTCGTCGTCCACGAAGATGGTAAACTTGGTCGTTACTTCCGGGATGGCCCTGCACATTTGCCGACGTTTGTTGGCCTCCCTGATGCTCAAGACACGGATCTTGTTGGCATTGATTCTGTTCGCCAGATCGGTCAAGATCTTGGCATTGCTGTCCACTGTGACCAGCAGCAGCTCGTACGGCTCTGATTTCAGACAAGTTGAAAGAGTTGTCTCGAGTTCCTCGCCGCCAGTGGCAATTGTGGGTAATATGATGGTGACATCCTGCGATGTGTACTGAGGTTTGGCTGAAACGGGAATGGGCTTGAAGGTCCAGTGCGATAGGCAATTAACAATCAATCTGAAGTAACGAAACAACCTGTCCGACTGGTGAGCTCAGGCGGGCTGGCGAGATTAGAGTTCTGTTACCCGCTTCCGCGAGAAGGTCGACATACCATAGAAAGACGGCGACAGCTATCAAACCGTAACCCATGCTGCTGTCCTAAACGAGAGGCAGAGGTGGCAAGGCCGGAGTCGACATAGATAGACACCTACAAGTGCGAAAGGAAGATTAGAGGATAGGCTTGAGATATATGGGTAGCCACGGACCCTCGGTTGTCATGCGAGCGAGCGAGCGAGCGCTTAGGGTGCGTTGCTACGAGCTAGCTGGGCGACTATTAGGCATGTTCTTCTGCTGCTCAAGTCCATACCTCATGAGATCACCGTTTAGAATTAGAGGCGCGAGCATGCTGAGCATGCTGCTCCACTTCACTCGAGTTAAGCTGCAGAGAGAGCTTCTCCCTGGTCGGCGTCGCGCACAAGAAACTGAAAGATAGCAGATGGGGTGGGGGCCTGCAGGAGCTAGTAAGGTGCTAGGGATACATGCGGATGGTTTTGCTGGAATGCTGCGGCGCGAGCGCAGAGCATCGGACGCCCGCCCCTAGCCCTTGCTGGCGCTCGCCGCTCGCCACTCACAAGAGGCAAGACTCAAGACGCTGGCGTGCATCGCTGCTCGAGCACCTGATTAGCGCCGGTCCGCGTTCCTCTGCCATTGCAGCCCATTATTATTCCCTGAGACGCGGCATTGGCATTGCCAGCCCTCTGGCTCTGCACGGCCGCAGTGCGTCGACTGGATCATTCTCGGCGGCAAGGAGATGGAGCCATGCAGCAGCCAGCAGCCAGCAGCGCGCAGCGCGCAGCCAGCAGCGCGCAGCCAACACCAGCAGCAGTTGGCTCAAGGTCGGTAGCAAATGCCACAAAACGCCCCGACGCGACGGCGGACAAGCTTGTGGTGCGTGCCCGTCAGTGCCACAACTAAAAGAGGCAAGAAAATCAGAAGACACATTGCCGGTACGGTAGTAGGTACCAGTGCATGCACGTCGCTCGACGCTCACACCCTCTCCGCCGTCATCCAGCGCCGTTCCCGGCGAGCCACGCGCGCTGCTGGCCATGGCCCATGTCCGCTGCTGGCTGCTGCTGATCTGCAACTGTGCACTGTGCTTGGTCATGTTGCCTTGAGGGTGTGAGCAGCAAACGCCCTTTCTTCCCGGCTCAAAGGCGTTGAGGTGCGCGACATGCTACTTGCTCAGAAGTCACCACCTCACTCACGCCTTGCCAAATCTATCGACCATGATTACGGTAGCCCACACTGATGACAGCTGCGCTGCTGGGGTACGCTCGGCGGGCACAGACGGCTGTGTCCACCCATCACCCATCGGCTAATGACGACTTCGTGAGTGTGTAGCCTTTTCGCTAGCCCTTTTCTCACGAGCAGCTGCATGGGCAAAAGCTTCATTACCACCCTGCACTGCTAGCCACCTAGAACTACCTCCCGTGTCAAATCGTGCATCCGTCCGTGTTTGCTGCTCAGTGCCATCGCAATAGTGTTGAGCACGGCACATGTAGCATGTTTGGGTCGTAAGCGACAGCATCTTACCCGGAGGCCGTAACATCGATTGCCGTATCTGCTGATGGAAGTCGACTGCTTGGTCTCGGCGTTTTGCTGCTCGAGCGGCGGGAGCGCCCTCCCATGCGTGCTACTTACATCGCCCGAGTCGTCCTTCGTCCACAACCCACCACGGGCCAGGCCACGCAACTAGGCTTACAGCTGCCACAGAGCAGTGGTTGAGGCGCGCCTGGAAGACACTGCCGTGCTGCAAGCACACTCATTGTTGAGCGAAGTGTCCGATCTACGCAAATCGCACTCTCTGGCGTTGCAGACCTCTGGAACGTTGCAATTCAGCTGCAAAACCCACGGCCTGCCGTCGAAGAAGTGCCGTGCCCGCCGTGGCCGCTGCAGGCGAGCATCACAATAATGATTAAATGGTCCGGCGTAGCTTTGATTGCTCCTACACCTTGCCGACCTGCTTGTTGCATATTGCTTGTGACTTGTGAGCATTTCTGGGGTTCGTAGCAGGCATTCTTGGTGCTTCGCGTGGAATACTATCCCCGTGCCGATATGCGCCTGCATGCCAGATATTATTGCATCTCGCTTGAAGCTCATGCTTGCGAGCTTGTATGGTATTTGCATTGGGAGCTTTTAAGACTGCTGCAGAGCGTCGAGGAAAACGTTGAGCCACCAAGAGCGCACGCTCGCGTGAATCTCCATTCCTTTCGCTTCATCGCCGGTTCTAGCGTTTGCGGATGTTGTCCCGCGGCTCTTGCTACGGCTAAACAACACCTCATCCTGTATGAGTCAGTGCTTCTGTGCCGGCGAAACGAGATCTATACCCTGAGTGAATGAAATTCGCCTGAGCGTTGGCGTTTATTGTCATGCGGCTGTTTGCAATCTCTTCATACCGATGGCAAAAGACCGAAACCGCGTATGTCTGTGCAACATTGCGGCTCTTGAGAAGGGAGTTCCACAGCATGGAAAACCGATCTCAGTCTATGCAGGTACCAATCTGGATGCCTCGCGGATGAAGATTCCGCGCGGCAAAATGGCGCTTGGGGACTGGATTCCTGAGTTTTCCCACACAGCAACGCTAGATCCACGATCTGAACCAGGAGCTTCAGAAGGTACACTACCCATGGTATATGTCTGTCGGCGACTAGTGTTCGAATTGATGCTAGACGTTGTCTGTTCTCAAGAGGTCTTTCATGGCCGGCTTCTCCAGGCATATGCTAATCACGTGTTCAGTATCGTTGCTACTTCACCTACATGTACGTCAAGCCTCAGGTGGCGCAACCCTATTCATGCCGGTAGAGAAGTGTGTCGCAGCCAGGACTCTGCATTGACTAGTGCCACGTAGCCTTCTGATAGCACTTGCTTGCGAGCCGAGTTGTCAAGGCATGTGCGCTCCATAATTCCAACGTCGGCTTCAGCCTGGTGCATTTATTAATGCAGGTAGGCGAAACATCGTAGCCCGGATAGCGTTCCTCGAGGATGTCTCAAGGTACCCACCAGGGATCCTTGTGTTGTCTTGTCAAGTGGCGCCTTTCGTGTGCTGTCAGGTCGCTAGTGGCCTTGCTTCTCTACGTCAATCGGCAGCTGTGGCTCGCTGATGATTGTATCGGAACGTCGTAGCCACTGCCATGGAGATAGGCCCCTTTGAGCGCCCTCCAATTTCCTCTTCGAACCATGCTATGCAGAATCCTGGGTCTGGTCAGAGTCCAGGTTTCGGACGCATCGCGACTGGTAATGCCTCATCAAATCCATCCCATCGGAGACCTCATGTACTATATGTACCGTGCAAGTCTCGGACGGGAAACGTTTCTCCGAGACATCTGGATCTTGGTCTTTTCGTCGGCAGGGGTTGGTATTGGCTATTGCCGTGGCCATGCCGCTGCGAGACTTCACGACATCTTGTGGGTATTTCGACAGACCTTATCATCGCTGTCCAGAAGTCGTGGTACCTGGATGAGGATCTCCTCCCAGTCTGCACAGCCCGCAAGCTCCTGCATTTTCTTTGTGAGACTGTCGGCATTTGTTTCGTCACACAAAAAAAGATGTTCTCGAAACCAGATTCACAGGCCAGGTTCCATATCGATTGCTTGGCGCGTGCAATCAGGAAGGTGAGACGGAGTGAGCTCACCTCACCTTCCCATCTCTGTGGAACACGCGAGGTGCACCCATGATGGTAAGATAATTACTCAGGAATGTAAATGGCATAGGAGTCAACCACGTACCAGGCCTGCCTGCGCCCGGGAGATCGGGAAAAAGGCAACCTCTAAATCTGCAGACTTCTAGCAATCGTTGTTATCTCCAATGTTGTCCATGCTGCTGTTGGGACACCTACCAGATTGAGGCTGCAAGGGCCTCTGCCGGAAGGTCCTGTAGCTGTACCAACTGCTCTTTCCAATGGCATGTAGAAGACACTGCAGTCAGTGACACCGCAGAAAAAAGTACAGGTTCGACTCGTAAGATGAAGAGGCAGAAAATGCTTCAGGTTATGCATAAAGAAAGTAAAGGCGCCAGCTGCTTGCTGGTGGCGCAATCCCTGACCCCGACCGTGAGAGAACTGCTTTTAGCTCAATCACAGTGTCTATAGGATATATCTCAGCTGCCCTCCTCTCTCTACCATTCACCTCTTATACGCCCATCGCTCAGTGATGAGCGGGAGCACTGCTTCTGTAGCCAACGAGCTTGAATCGTCCAATAATCTCACCAATGGAGAAGAAACCAATGGTCTCAGCTCCAACAACACCGACCTGGGTAAGGGTTGCAGAGTCGAGATTTCGTAGTCTGGTAAGGAACGATTGGGGCTGGTTAATGGCGGCTTCCGCGGATCGCTCGGCAGCCTGGGCTGTCTTCGATACAAGGCTTGCAGCTGTGGAAGGGTTGCGGACTGCGTTGGTCAAAGGAGTGAGGTAGGACTGGACGGTTTGCATTGACCTGGGATCGTGCGTTAGGCAAAGGTGACGACCGAAATGGACATTTGTGAGACTCACGGTGGCTGCATGCTGCGACCATTGTAGATGATTTTGCCAAGTTCTCCCGCAACCTTGCCGTAGTATACGACGTGTGGAACAAGACCTTCGCGGCACGAGTCAGCATAGATTCCATTCTGGCTTCTTTTCTGCTGGTCTAACCTTGCACAAAGCTGATTACTCTGCCGGTTCGTCCTCCAATGCTCGATACCGCATTGCTCGCGGAGCTGGCTACCTTGCTGAGTGCTGGGCCAGCTGAGCTTGTGACTCGAGACAAGCCCTCTGATGCCTTTGATGCTGTGCTCTGCGCGGTCTCCTTGGCAGCAGTTGCGCCCTTTGATGCCGCATTGGCGGCTTCGGAGGTCGTTGAGGCGGCGCGTCGCTGGACGAGGAATCGGGATTGCCGGAGAACAAGCCGCGGTACGGCAGGAAAGGCCATGATTGTGATATATCGAAGGCGAATGGGGGACCTCGATTGGTGATGTTGTGCTGAACCGGAGCTCAATGCCAAAAATCTTGACGGCTAGTTCCGCGCGTACCAGACTTCCGCCTACTGCAGGAGAAGAGCCGCACACCGCCAGCCAACTTCTGCCGCCGCCAATTTCCAGCCTCTTTGCGTGAGATGGATCTTCAAAGGCTTTTGGCGCGTGGACAGAAATCGAGCAGGAGACCGAGCGTGAAGACTGCCACCACGACTCCGTCCAGCGGTCAAAATGCCTTGCCACAACTGTTCCCGAGCAAGGGCGAAGGCAGCACCACAAATGTGACGACGACTTCGAAGAAGCGCAAACGCGGGAAAAGCGAGCCACAAGAGGCTGTTGAGCTCAATTTTTTCGGAGACAACACCAGGGTTGATGCGCGCGATATAAGTTCTCAAACAGGTGACAGCGGTGGAAAATATATTGAGAAGCAACAAGAGCATCTACCTCATCTACCGCCGAAGAAGCCTGCCATGATCTCTTTCGATGAGAGCAAGCGTATATTGAAGGAACACAAATTGAAGGTCACATGGCTCAATGCCGCACCATCCTCACAGAAGGGATCACAGCGACGGACGCCCAAGAAGAAGGAAAAGAGCGAAAGGGCAGAGAAAATTCCTCTTTTCCCACAGCCCTTGTGCTCCTTCTCCGAATTAGAGTCCCGATATGATATCTCGAGTAGACTCGCAGCCAACATTGAGGAACAAGGGTACACAATGCCCACTGAAGTACAGCTAGGTGCAATCCCGCTCTTACTGGAAAGGCCCAGAAATGTTCTCTCTTCTGCAGATCAACCGCTTGTCGCTGCTCATTATTCGAGCTTAGATCTATTGACAGTTGCACCGACCGGGAGTGGCAAAACGCTGGCGTTCGCAATTCCGCTTTTGCACAAGATTCAAAAGCTTAGACGAGAACGACCTGGTGATCGGGGGAGCAGCAAAGCAATTGTCCTGGTGCCAACAAAAGAACTCGCTGGCCAAATTGTGAACGAGATCCGGAAGTTAGCCCGCAATACAGGCATAAAAGTCACACAAGTGCGGAAAGGAATGCGATTGTTTTCTACTACGACAACCGACCACGAAGGAGATTCAGACCAAGACCCAGATCATAACGAGCAGCGCGAGGTGGTGGTGAAATCTGATGTTCTGGTCTCGACTCCAGGAATTATAGCATCAATCATGTCCGCGAGCGACGCGACATTATCAGAGGTCCAATACCTCGTTCTCGACGAAGCAGATGTTCTTCTTGACCCTCTCTTCCGCGAGCAGACACTCGGCGTCTGGCACACTCTATCTCACGAAGAACTGCGGGTCAGCCTGTGGTCAGCAACAATCGGCAGTAACATCGAGGAGCTGGCAGTATCGGTAATTGGGGAGAGAAGAGGAAAGCTGGACATCATGCAAGACGATACTCCGCTCATTCGTCTAGTAGTGGGCTTGAAGGACTCAGCTGTTCCCAATGTCGAGCATAGACTGATATATGCCGCTTCAGAACAAGGGAAGCTGATGGGACTGCGACAACTGCTGCATCCGACGACGACCTCTTCCGACACTGGTCCTCCATTATTATTGCCTTTCCTAGTTTTTACGCAAACCATTGAGCGAGCGGTTGCTTTACATTCTGAGCTTCTCTACGACATCCCTGCTGAAGCTGGCGGCATCAGTCGGATTGCAGTGCTGCATTCTGACCTCTCAGACAGTGCTCGTGACAGCGTCATGGCTAAATTTCGCAAAGGCGAAATATGGATACTTATCACGACCGACCTTTTGTCGCGAGGTGTGGATTTTCGAGGTGTCAACGGAGTGGTCAATTATGATATACCGACCTCGAGCGCTGCATACGTCCATCGGGTGGGGCGGACTGGGCGCGCAGGTCGAGATGGCGGCGTCGCTGTCACGCTGTACACCAAGGAAGATGTCCCGTACATTAAGCACGTTGCGAATGTTGTTGCCGCGGCGCAGAAGCAGAAAGCAGAAGTGGGAACTAGCAAAGAGAGTGCTGTGCGACAATGGCTTTTGGAGGCGTTACCGAGCCTAACGAAGAAAGCCAAGCACGATCTCAAGAGACACGGTATTCAATCTCGCACCGCACGTGGTGCCGCTAAAGACCCCAAGGCAGCGAGGAAAGCCAAGATCAGCACAAAAGCGGGATATGTGCGTCGACAAGAGAACAAGAAGAGAGGCGCCATTCAAGGTAGCCAGAATCGCTCCCTCGAAGCAGCATCTGAAGGTGAGTCGGACTTTGGTGGATTCGATTGAGGGCGCTACGGTCGGCCTTGAAGCCATGAACAACCCTCCCATGGCTACGTCTATACACTTCATCCGGCTATGATCATCTGATGCGCCAAACGATGCAGCGAATACCAAGCAATGGACTTGTGCAGTCCCGAGTGAGCTCCTGCTCGCCAGACGGCTTCCAAACAACAGCGTTTATTGCAGGTTCACGAACAGGCCTCCATCCACCAGCAATTGGGCGCCCGTCACGTACTCGCTCAGGTCACTTGCCAGGAAGACCGCTGGACCTGCCAAGTCCTTCGTTTGGCCCAGTCTGCCCAGTGGTATCCTGCCCTCCATATATTTGCGCTTTTGCTCGTCTGCTAGATCTTCATCGTTGAGCTGAGTCCGGATTGTGCCTGGAAGCAAAGCGTTGCATCGAATGTTGTATTTTCCCAACGCACATGCCGTGCTTTGCATCAAGGATAGTATGCCAGCTTTTGTGGGAGTATAGTGTGTTTGGCCGGCGCCTCCAACAAGCGCTGAGATGGACGACACACCAATTATGCTACCCCCGGAAGGCTCTTGCCTCGCCATCTGCTGAGCCGCGGCCTGAACTGCGAAAAAGGCGCCACTGAGGTTGGTGGAGATTGTGTGGTTTACAAGGTCGGGCGACATGCTTTGCTTCGGTCAGCAGGTACGGGCTTCACAGTCAGAACCGGAAATGCTCACGTTAGGAAGTCTGCAAACTGGCAGACCCCAGCATTGCTCACGAAGATGTCTAGCCTCCCAAACTTCTCGACCGTCGCCCTCACGAGCTCTTGCCCAGTCTCAGGTTTTGTAATGTCTCCACCAATACCGATGAGCCTCGCATCAGGTCCGACTTCGCTTTGCAATTCTTCAAATTGCTTCTTGGACTTATCATCGGGAAAGAAATTGACAGCAACACTCGCGCCGTGTTTGATGTAGTCAATGGCGATGGCTCTTCCGATGCCAGTCACGGCTCCCGTAATAGACGCGACCTTGCCCTGTAGAAGTGCCATTTCGTGATGGAAGAAGTGGGCTGAATCTCGCATGCGTATCGACACGTTTTGTTATGTTAGCTACGCGTCTGCGGGCGTGAAGACGCGCCATACCGGTAGATGATGTACTGCTTGGAAAAGCTTGCGAGGAAGGGAAGGGTAGCTCTTGATGAGGGGTCCTCGGTGGGCTTTGAAGCGAGAGCCAGGCGAATGACATGAAGGTCCACACGTTCCAATTTGCTTGAGAATGACACCACTCAATCGACGTTGCCGTCACTGATACCGTATCTGACAGGAACATCACGCCACCATCTAAGCACACGAAATAAAATTACCCTCCTGCGGAGCGACTCTCAAGCAGATCCGTCTACCGCATCGGCGGGAATGGCGCCGCTCTCTGTCCTTGATAGCCACATTCACCTATGGCCTGAGCATATGTCCAATGAAGAAGGGCATGCTTGGATGACACGCGGCATGCCCTTGGCAAAAGAACACCTTCTATCGCATTACTACGCTGCATCCAAACAAGATGGATCTTCCGAAGCAGACTTCGACGTCACAGGTGTCGTATACGTGGAGACAGATGTACGATACAACTCGCCATCGGGAGATCTCAAGCACTGGGCGAAAGGACCTCTAGATGAGATCAAATTCCTACGAGACATCGTACAAGGCAAATACGGCGAACGAGACAGCCAAAAGATACTGGCAATCGTGGCATGGGCACCGATGGATCAATCGACTGAAGTACTAGAAGAGTGGCTCAGCCTTGCAGAAGAAACGGCGGGCCCAGAAACCTGGAAACGAGTCAAAGGTTTTCGATTCTTACTCCAAGCAATCCTGAATGAGCAAAAGTTCAAGACTTTGGTATCAAGTCAACACTTTGTCGACAACCTCAAACTCCTCGGTAAAAGAGGTTTCGCATTCGACGTCGGTGTCGATCAGCATTCCGGTGGAATCTGGCAACTCGAGCTCATATCTCGAGCCATGACTACCGCTCACGTTGATGTCCCCGAGGATGAGAAAGTCACGTTTGTTCTTAACCATCTTTGTAAACCAGATTTCATACCTAATGGTTCGGACTTCGATCGCTGGTCTAAGACCATCGAGCATATGTCCGCGCTTCCGAATACTTATATGAAGCTCTCTGGTGCTTTTAGTGAGCTTCCAGAAGGTTTATCAGATGCGGCTTCGATTGCGACCCATGTGAGACCCTGGGTTGAGCATGTCTTTGCATCTTTCGGTCCTAGTCGGGTCATGTTTGGCAGTGACTGGCCTGTTTGCAATGTCAAAGGTCCTGCTGGGGAGGCCTCGTGGGTTGTCTGGAGAGATGTGGTCATCCTGCTGGTTGATCACAACAGCCTTGGGCTCAATGATGATCATAAAGCTTCGGTCTGGAAAGGCACGGCTGAGAAGGCGTACAAGATCGAATGAGCTCAGGGAGTTGGGAAAGTGGTGCGCATATCCAGCAGCATGGCTACCAGCGCCGCTATTTCATGTGGTCTGGAGACTCGAGATTCAGTACTTACCATGGCCGCCTAGCCAGCTGGCTGGATAGCAGGTTCTAGGCTGGCTTCTCGACCCTCAAGGGTACCAGCTAGACTATCAAGGTCTTCAAAAGCCTGCAGATACAGCTCAAGGATAATCGACATAAAGGCCATCCATCCTATCGCATTCTCAAACCTGAAGCAAAATTCCGTCTGCCTGGATTCAGGGCCCACAATCAGTGGCGGCAGATTGCTTGCCTTAAAGAACCGCGACACGAAGGATAGTCAACAGTATAGTACAGAGCCACTCTCGCCAGCCTGTGGCGAGTATACCTCAAAGCATGCCCGGTGGTGTACGAGCCAGCTTTCCACATGACTTCGCGGTCGAGCGAAGTGAGGAATTCGAACACTCCACTGTTTGGGACGAAACTTGTCAAGCTCCTAGACTGCATAGAGCTGCTCCCTCAAATCGGTGCGAATGTGCACCAAAGCATACCTGTCCACTTAACAGCTCACTCTCCACATAACTTCGGAGTCGAGCCAAGTGAGGACTTTATATCATCTCGAACACTTCACTTTTTCGGGGCGGAACTTGCCGAGCCTTCATGTAGTAATCTAGGATGTTCTGTATTCAATTGATCCTTCCTGTTCGAACAGTTGCCTGTCAATCCTCTGATAAATCTAAGACCTGATTTGGCTCAATCATACGGCGCAGTCTGGGACGAGAGCAGGAGGTCGCTGTACTACGTCCGTTCTCGATCTCATCGTCAGATTGTTCTGTTCGAGCATGGGCGGTTCGTCATATTTTGCTAATGTCCTACAGGAATTTGTTGACAAAGACATCCTGAAGATGATATGTTCGTTAAGCTTCGAAGATGGGATCACTTGATGGATCTAGAGATATATATGCTGGGCCGGCACTTTCATTCCCGCGTTCTGAGCGTGAATATAGATGAATTCAACAATGGTATCGAGCTTCCTTCCAAAACGCCGGACCCGCTCGTCATGCACTGTACAATACTGTTCTGCTGCAAATTAGAAGTGCTCCTTCCAAAACTTGAACTTGACTTCCTTCACGGTAGCTTCTTTGCAAGCCTTCCTGATGTCTCTGGCTGCCACGTTCGGTCCACAGAAGTAAACACCGACATCTGTTCTGCCGCCCTGATTGATGCCTGCGATATAAGATTGGTTCAGGATACCTTCCCTCATCGCCACAAACAATCTGTTGAAGTCTGGACGACCGAAATTGGTTCTGCTAGACAGCTCGGTCAAGGGATCCTTATCCGTGCCAACAGAGTTCAGCACAATGTTTTGCGCAGTATCGGCATCCATCTTCTGGGTGAGGTAGGTGTGAATTCTGAGGAACTCTGTATGACTTCCTGCTCCACTCATTTCTCGACTCTGAGACTCCAGACTTGATAGTAGAGCTTGGAACCATTCGAAGGAGGTCGTGTCTCTGCATACCCAAATGAATTCTACTCTCCGGAGTCGTTTTGGTGGGTTGGGTGATAAGCGCATGTGCCAGATATTCTTCAGAATCGCCGCCCAAGGTGTGACGCCAATGCCAGTTCCGATCAGGATTGCGATTTCGTTCTCGAAGACATCTTCAGCAGGAGCGCCATAAGGTCCGTCGACTCGGAGCTTGGGCATTTCTTGACCCTGCATGAGCGCAACTTCGTACATTCCCATTGGGTCTAGGTCGCTGTAGAGCTCTTTCTGTTCGTTTCCCGCGCCGAGAGCGTTGGCAAGAGCGCGGGTATAGTCGCCTACCTGGCGAACGTGTACGCTCACGTATGGGTCGAAAGGACACGATGTGATCGTGAAAGGATGCCACTGGTGCTTGCTCACAGCAGGAACGTTGATGAAGAGCCACTGGCCAGCCTTGTAGCGGAAGCTGGGCTTTCGGAATTGGATCTCAACGGCGTCTGCGTTCATGTCAGTATTGCCTTATACACTTTTTTTTCCAGTTTCCAAAGCTCACTATAGGGATGCTTGACGACCTTGATGATCTCAGTCTGCCGTCTCGATCTGATCTCTCGCCAGACTCGCTCGCATAGATATAGGCCGCCTCCGATAAGCTCCCATCGCCAACCTTGGTAGCCTATACAGTGTCCCCAGAAAGGCTTCCCTGCGAAAGGCGAGTACGGGTTCAGGCTGTCTCGCACGAAGCATCCTGTTGCATGCGTGTACATTGCCAGGAAAAAGGGGATGAACAGATGATGCGTGTACCAGAAAGTTTCGAAACTCTGCTGTCGGATCTTTGCATGTGCGGTAGTGTACATCATCAACATGCAGAAAAGCATGACATGTCCAGTGATGCCCCCGGCTTGATGGTAGTGAACTTCTACCGCAGCCTCCTTCCGGACCTGGCTTCGCTCCACGTTGAAAAAGTTCACATAATGCGATCCAGTATGTACGATTGTCCAGATCAACAAGCTGTATGCAACTTGTCTGTGAAACCACTGACTCTCGTCGAGTGGCAGCCACCTTATTTTGGGTCGTATCTCTCTAAGGATATTCCGGCACATGGGAAACAAGATTAGCATTACGTCTACCGAAAGACATAGTCCAGCTCCACGGGAGAACCACACGCTGAATTGTAATGTGTTGAGAGGCGCAAGACGCTGATCTGTCGCTTGTTTCCACCAGCCAATTATGAATATGAGGATGTGCAGGCCATGAAATATGCTGTAGAAGAGGATTTTTCGCGGTGTGAGCTGTTTCGCAAGCCATGACTTCTGCTTCGGCACTGCCATGGCCGTTTAGATATTACAGATAGCGCTCTGAGAGCCTTGAGATCGTGGGTTGTCGGAACGAGTCTGTCGGCGTTGACTGGTGTGAATGGAGATCTAGTCCTTCTAGGCTTCTTGAGAGAGATTGTCTATGCTTAGCGAGTGCTCGCGGTGCGTGACGGCGATCCACACGGAGCTCATAGCCGCCATTGTCGCAGGTGTCCAAGCTCTCAGGCGCGAGCCGACAGCACACCTGCATATGCCATATGTATTCTAACCGCTGGCGCTAGTGACTTGGCAACAGGAAAGTGAATGTCTACTTCTCATATGATTGGCCTGCCGTTTCACGCTTCCTTTCCAAGGCCTTGTCGACATTTCGCATTATCAAGGCAGAAGAACGGTCAGTTGGGCTCTGAAATGCCATGTATATGGGCTGCAGCTTACAGTGGCTGCGCCCGGCCCATACCATCGACATCGAGATAGGTATTGGTGAGATGGAGGGGGAAATAATGGCAGCAGTCAGTCGAGTCGAGGCCAAGATTGACTTCCGGCCACCAGATGTGCTCCGCAATGTCACGATCCAATCAGAGAGCAGAGCATCCCGGGACCAGTCCTGGTCAACAACGATTCGTCTTTGTCGGCGCTTCCTGCTGCAACCTGCAACCTGCAACCTGCAAGCACTTTGCCCACCGCATGTGCCACGCAGTGTAGCACTCCATTTTCGGACACACGGGTGACGAGTCGGATTGCCCGCCCACATGGCTGTACTATAGATCCTGTTGCTCGGGCTTGCGTGGCGAAGTTCTTGCTCGCTTGCACTCCTCTGTCATCCACCTCGCATAGCTCTCTTCTCTCACGCCTCACCAGTGTGCTATCGTAGCTCGACATATCGTCAAGCGACTTGGCCGCTATTGATCACATCGACATCTCCAGCTGGAGTAGAAATCTATCCAAACAGCCCTGTTCGATCTTCTCAAAGCTTTTCCGGACGACGAGATATCTCCAGCAGAGACGGTAGCCAAAAGCGCATAGACACGTATAGCGCACAGTGACTTGAGCTTGTCTCACCAACACCATGGGCAAGTTGATCAAGAATCACTGGGCTCGACTGATTGTCCTGACAGCTGCCATCTGTAAGCGACCCTTGAGAGCTTCGAAGCAGTCATACCTGCTAACCATCGTCGAGACCAAATAGCAGCCGCCCTTGAAGCTTTCTTCTGGCCCAAATTCTTCTTCGACTGGCTCACAAAGAACTTCGACTCTGCAGTGAAACCTGTTCCCATCCTCCAAATCATAAATCTTGTCGTCGGCATCGTAACTTTGATATACGAATGGCCGCTCAAATTTGTAGCCGGCACATCGATACATCGAAGCCTGGAGATGCGCTTGATGTGGCTGCCATTTGCAAGCATGTCGGCAATCTTGATGTACCAATCGACCAATCCCGCGCTGTACTACTTCGTTGCGACGATAGTCTATTTTTGTGCATATAGTGAGGGAGAGGTAAGTTACCTGACGCTGTCAATGATGTAGGTGCTAACAAGTCCCAGGTCATCTGCGCTGTACCCTGGACACTGCCGAGACGAAACGACAGGAGAAGGCTTGAGAAAGCATGATTACGAATTATGATACCAGCATCGCGTTGCATCGCATGTGTGTAGGCGTTGGGACATGGGCACCGCCTGACTTCGTAGCTTTTAGCGGTAGGCAGCACCTTTCGTGTAAATATTGCATTGCAGCAAGACGTGATAAAAAGCATGAGCGTCACGCTCGCTCCCTGATTCTGCCGATTGTGCAAACGTGAGCCTCCTCTGGTCATGCGGTATCCCGAGTTGAATGTCCCAGTTTATGTACATGGCGCGCCTTGCGCCTATTGCTCCGGCCGTTCTCGTTCCAATAGACTCCAAGCTGTATCGTAAATGTATACAGACATGTCGCTCGCAGTCCGTAGAGCACGGCTTCTCTTGCATCCCCATTGCGCTTGCTCATGCTCGAGCATCTCTCAATGTGCCGGCTTCATCAATTCACAGCCGCTTCCCCTACTAGGCTCGCCCATCAACGTCCAAACATTCCGCTGCCGCCTTGTGCCGCCTGTGCCTCGCCTTGCATCTTTTCTGAGACCTTGATGTTGACTTCGAAGAATTTCGAGACGCAGCGGTCTAAGCACACGGATTCGCCCTTGTTCAATTCGCCTTCTCGATATTGCGGCGGTATGCACTTCTTTGTGCAAGTTTCAACGAGTCTAGCGAAGAAATATCAGTCGATAATGCTGTCATCGGGTAAGGCACTGCGCATACTGGTTGAACATGTTAGAGACCATCTCGATCTCAAGTTCTGCTGCAGCAATCTTCTCTGCAGATGACGGCTGAGGCCGTCCACCGCCGAAGAGGAAGGACATTTCGATTTGATGTGGTCGGCTTGATTGACGAATGTGAGTTCTGCCAGGTGCTATGCGCAGGTCGATGGAGTTAATGGATCCTTACAAGTCTTTGTTGTGCTCGCCTTCCAGGGTCAGCAAAGCTTTCGCACGGGCCAGCGCCAAAATCGACATCCCCATCCAACCTGGCTTCACAGCCCGTTTCTTGAAGTCATACTCGATGTCGCTCATCGGCATGACTATACAACCCCAGAGACCCAGCGCATGGTATAGATGACTGACCATGGTTCGGCCAGCAACTCTGGCTCGCGATATCTCGCCACCTCCAGTGAGAAGAGTATCAACTGTGCCAGGGCTTTTGCTGGACGCGAAGAACCACCCAGACCCGGAGCAGGAACAGGAACAGGATGACTTCAATGCCAACGACAAGTCGGAAGTGGCAAGGATCGAGGCACACGAGCTAAGCATTCGTGACCACCTCTCGTACTTTGTCAGTCATCTTTCCCAGGTCTCAAGGCCCACTGTTGGTCCCCGAGTGCCTATAGATGCCTTTCGAGAGCTGTATCAGAGGAATCAGCATAGCCAGGGAGCACACTTTGTTGTCCACCAACACGATCATCCCGTAGCAGGTTTGCATTATGACTTGAGACTGCAGTTTTCGGACTCATCTACCATAAGCTTTGCTATACCCTACGGGTTGCCTGGCAATCCAAATTCAAAAAGGCCCAATCGCATGGCGATTGAAACACGCGTACACAATCTATGGGTAGGTCGAGTATCACAGAAAAATCGGGTTGAGCATCTCTGGGCATGCTTCGCAGCGATTGCAGGTAGGTGCTAATAATGAAGCCAGAACAATTTGATAGAATCTGCATCGCATGCGACCGGGTCTCTTCTGATATGGGATACTGGTCAATATGAAAATCTGCCACGTCCGCAGCCCAAGCTACAGCCAAATACAGATGATGAAATATCCGATATTGACGACGGGGAAAGTGCAGACACGGCATCGCAGAGCCAGAAATTGTTCGAGGCTTTCCAATCAAGACACATGCGAATTCGACTCCATGGCACTAGACTTCCAAAGAATTACACGATTGCACTACGACTACCGTCTGCAAACAACAAAGCTGCGCAGCCCAAGAGACCGAAGCGCAAACGGCGCCGTGCTGATCCCTTCCAAACAGTTCAGACTGCCACTGCGAACAGCAGCGAGGGAGAGTCTGATGCCGAAGCGATCAGGTCTGCGAGTCGAGATGACATAATCGACGCCGCTGGCATTGAGGCTGCAAACGCATCAGAAGACGATGAGGATGGAGTCATCCGCTCGAATAATGCTTATACTGGAGCTAATAACACCATTGGATCTATCCATCAGCGACACTGGTTCTTGACTCTTGATAGGTCAAACTCAGGATTCACCAAGGCTCGGAGCGGACCAGACGCCGGTCGTTGGATTGGAAGTGATGCATTCTTTGTAAGAGGCCGCGACCACGAACGTTCAATTGTCACTGGAAGGCTCGCGGACGATGTTATGGCTGATGAAGGCGTAGAGAAGTTCATGAGAAGGAAAATGTGGAGGCCGATTCTGGAATGAAGTCTATAGATTATGAGCATGAGCTGGCGAGCGCAAAGTCCCGCATCCTAATCTTTAATCTGGCCAGATGTAATTGTTGCTGCTCACCTAGACCAAATTATCTTCTTGGGTGTCGGGCAGGGCTGACAGGAGGAAGCTTTCGTCGAGAGTGCTAGCACCTCCCTAGCAGAGGCACCACTCAGGTTAGGTGAACCAGCTACCGCCCACTTACGCAGACTTGTCTAGTGAGCCCTGGTCTTTAGGCCACAGACTTGGATGAGATGGCTACGATCGCTGGAGCACGCAGGGAAACCTATGCGGAAAAGCTAATCCACATCGCCATGTTCGCCAGGGCTATGCTGCACCATTTGCTAGAATAAACATCCCAGCCTTCAACGAGATCGTCGAGCGCATCAACACCTTTGCTTGGCCGACTTGTCATGTCATGGAAGGCACGACTGACACTGATTGGGCATTATCTACTAGCAGCGCGCTTCTTACAGCAAACTCGTGGTTTGTACACGATCGACAAGCGCCTACGTCGTTTATTCAACAGGCATGGACCAGGTGAATCTGTCACCACTCATCTGCTATGACTTCTTTTCTGAGGCCGGACATCAAGCATCGAGTCTCAAATATCATCAATGAGGACGCCGCTGGAGCATTCTTAATTTGTAGGAGAAGCAGCATGCAGTTGGGAACGTCCTTTTCCATTCAACAGCAGCTGCGCCAGTGATCGACCAAGTACTTGCAATTGCTTCTCACCTTTGCAACATGTGAAGCCGATGCTAGGACGCCCATAAAATTGAGCCAAGCAGTACCGTGAAGAACAATTGTACTTAATTTGTGGGAGGCATACGCTGGCCACTTCAGATCGCTCCCTTTCTGACTGCGCTACAAGGACAACATAATTACAACCACAATTTCCACCACCTCCTCGCTCGCGATCATATGGCAAGACAAACACAGATTACATCCCGAAAAACTCTCTCTACGCGCCCATTCTCCTAGGCAAAGCCCTGCTCACTGCCAAAACAGCCTGCGTGATCTCCAACTTACTCATTCCAGCTCCAGCATCACCCCTTCCCTCAAACTTGCCCTGCTTCGCAGCATGTGCACTAGCCTGCAAGGTCGGCATGATACGACCTTGTGTGCTTGGTACCAATGCAGCGGTCTGACCCAACCATCTCGCAAGATAAGCCTTGAAAGTGCTTTGATCGGTATTGCACGAATTTTCCGCATCGCAATGCTCGGTCAAAACATCGTTTGGTGCGAATTCGCGTTGCGTGGCCTTGAGGAAACCGTCAAGATGTGTTTGCCATTTCGCGTTGCCAGTGTGGTCGAGCATGATTGCTGCGCCGTAGAGGTAGACGCCGTTATTGTACGACCATTGTGTTGGATCCATGCTCGAACAATCTGGTGCATGGGTTCCATCGTAGACTGAGTAGCTTTTGTTGTCGATGATTTCGACTGCCCAACTCCATTCGAATATCTTGTTGGCTTGGTCGACGTAATACTGCTCGCCAGTGTATCGTGCTAGTCTGGCAGCGAGTTGGAATGCTAGGCCGTTGGTGATGGCGTTCATGTAATGGAACCCTCCATTTGGATTGTTGGGATCGATCTGCCAGCCTATACCACCTAGGTGTTTTGCGCAAGAGCCGGTTTGCCATCTTGCGATCACGGTTGCTAATACACTCTTGGCTAGAGACAGCCAGGTGACAGGTGAGGGACCAAATTCTGCTTGGGTCATCGCTGATAGTCCCCACCAGAGCTGATCATCATTTCCGGGAATGTTGGGACCGGAGAAGTCCCCTGAGCCGGCTTGTGCTTGGATGCCGGCTGCGACTTGGGCGTCGTACTGAGCGTCATTGGTATAGTGTGAGTAATGGGTGAGTGTGTTGTGCATGCCTGCAGAGATCCATGACCAGTATGGTGCCGGCAGGAGACCATTGGCCATAGGGTATTTGTCAACGATGCCCTGCGCTAAGGCCGATGCCGCTGAAGTAGTTGCTTCGATTTTCGCGTTGCTCTGCTGTTGGGCGGGTGCGGCAATAGCCATTGATACTGCCGCGAGGCTCAAGCCGACAGCCAGACTCGCTGAGAAGATCATGGTTAGATAGCTGGCCGCTCTGAAATGCAAAGAAAGCAGTTCCGGTAAAATGGACGTGTGAAACGGATTGCGCGAAGGAAAGAAATGATACTCGGTCTCGTGGTATCAGTGAACTCGTGAAACCTGAGGACAACGCAGACGACTGCGCAACGAATGACAGTATGCCAAAAGAAATTCGTGACTTCGTGATCGCGTTGGCTCGTGAGCGGAGGTGTATAATGGACAAACCTGTCCGGGTTTCGAGGCTTTTATCATGTTGTGCTCAAAAACGAGTTGTATGGAAGAGGTGCACGTAGTCGCGGCAAGGCTGCGAATGCGTCGTGAAACGTCCCGTGGTCGCAAAGCGCAAGGTTAGGATTTGTGCTTAGCTGCTGCAGAGCCTTTGTTCCTGCATCTATAAGATCAGCGAAGGCTGCGAATTGTGGTTTCCACGTGGAAAGTGAAGTAGTGTAGTACTTGTGAACGGGTGACTTACAGCATGACTGTAACGAGCGTGTGTCCGCCATGACACGATGGGTTGGTGGAGCCTTTCCTCACTACATGATATTCGTGGCGCAGCGCGGCTGTATGCTTTGGCCTTTTACATACATTTTGATTGGCTCTGGCTTGCAGGAAGGAAGGCTACAGACTGTCCGCGCACGAAACGTAGCATTTCTTGCAGCAGCGTCGAACCAGAAGCCGTGGACAGCTGACTATATGAAGTTTCTGATTCGCCTTGTAACCTGAGAAATTTCAGAAAAGGTGCATGTATCCTGCTCGCTTGATGTGACAAAGCTATCTGGAAGACGGCGACGTCTTGAAAAAACTCTGGGCCTTGTGAATCCTGGGTGCGTTTCTGATAGGCCGCTGGAAAAGGTGAGCTGTGTGGCTTGGCTTCGCGGGCGAAGCTTCAGCCGCGCAACCCTGACCAGATTTAGGCCTTTCCTGTACCTGTATCGAAAGGCTCACCGGAGTATATGGAGTTTTCGACGGTCAAAGTGCTTGTATGTGCTGGCGGTAGCTGCTCAATGTTCTAGCCTGGTTGAAGAACACTTTGACGTGAGTTCGTCATGAGTGTCTTCTATCAGCGAACCAAGACAGATTTTTGATCGATTGCTCTGCCGCATGCCCGGTTCAGACGTAACGAAGTGAGGGCGGCTGTCGAAGGGCCAGGACCTGCAGGTCAGGATATTTCTAGAGGTAATATGGTATCCAGCTATACCGTATCTGAAAGTGAGAGTCGACTGCACATTTCCAGAAAGTGTGAGGTTTGCCGTCGACCTTAAAGAATCACAGTCATCAACCGGTAGTATTGCTCTGTGGTTGATTTCAGTCGTCACAAGCATCCGCTGCTGGCAGCCAGTCGGAGCGGTCTCATGAGGAGCCCGCGCGGTATTCGCTTGCATGTCCAGAGTGCCAGATAATGCACTGCAAAGCTGGAGTGCGAAGCTGGGGCAAAGAACAGTGTCAGTGTCCCTTGCTCTCCTCATAGTGATGCAGCAGCCTCAATAGCTCCAGCTCCTTTAAATGCCTTGGAACTCGTGATCTCAACAGTAACCGGATATTTCCACTCCATGAATTTTGCCCATCCTGTTGAACGCTTAGCATTTTCTTTGCCGCACATTATGAAGTTCTAGCTGCTCTTGCAAGACTCACCCCAGTATGCACATTTCCGCCCAAAGTACTTGCCAAGATACGGTATAAGCACCAAAGTCAACATGAGCTCCAACTGTTGCAAGCTTTCCCTCCATTCTCTCTCCGCATCTGAGTACTCCTCCTCTTCGCTCGGCGATACAGATGTGCTTGAGCCGGCGGAAGATGAAGGCAGCGAATCGATCTCGTCTATCGGCGTCGGGATGTTCGCATAGGAGGATGATGGTTCGGACATGATGGCGGGAGGCTGTACTTATGGATGGGGAAACTTCACAGCGTATTAGCTGTCTATACAGAGTTCGGTGATCCGAGCGATTGTATATCTGTGTCAAAAGGATAGAGCAGAGCAGCCAGAATGTTGATGCATGTGAGCCGCTAGGCCGGCACTTTCCAGATCGGCTGAATTTGCCGAGAATCCAAGATCCAGGAACGCGGGTCAGCCTGGTAGTAGTGGATTGTTGGATTGTCACCTGTAGATTATTCAAAAATCCATGCAAGTATACGGTCTGCTGCCGTTGCCCTACCATGGATGCGAGTAATATGCCATCGATGGTACAGGACGTCAAGCATCACTTTGCCAAGCCGTCTGAATGCTCGCTCCTCATGTCCTCATGTCCTCATATTCGCCCAGTCATAATGGGCAACACAGATAAGTATCACTCAAGAATTGAGACCCTATTCACTACACCAATCTACCCTTCACCAAGGAGAGACAAGCACACAAAATGCTGCACACCTGTCTCATCATGCTCAGTCTTTGCAAAATCCCATTACCAAGGACGCCAAAAATGCGCTGGTGGTCTGGTGGAACAGGATCTCACGAACGAGCTGCTCTAAAAGAACAAGTCATCAGTACACTTCCCCACTGTGCCCATTTTCAAGGCGCTGTTAACCAACTCTCGCAGGTCGCGCGGAATTACGCTACCCTTCCGTTGTCAATTCATGGCGTCAACAACACGCAAGACAACAATTCCAAGTCCAGCCTAGCGACCCTGGTCCATTTATCCTTCGTGTGATCAGGTACGATGGACCAGAAGTCTGCGTCTACAGAGCCGTTCTTGGCAGTTACCGTGGATCCAAGCTGTGCGCAAGCAAGATCAAAAGTTCGAAGGTGAAGGCCTTGGAGGATTTGGCGAGGATATTGGAATGGAGGGATTGATGAGCTGTATCGGTATGCCTCGTCTGGTCCTCGAGGCATAGTGCTAATTACTGTGTCTTATCTTGATGCTGACAGCACTCTAACGCTGCATGCAATCAGCGAAGGTCAACGCATGCCAAGCATCCTGCGCAGCATTTTGAGAGAGTTCTGTGTCAAAAGCTTCCTCTGCAGGGGAAAAGTATGTATTCGAGGACAATCGGAGAACACTGATGAGAGCCGAAGATGGTAGAAGAGAGGTTCTGCGCACTGTATACCGGTATAAACAACGCGGATTGCTTGAGTGCTTTTTCAATCATCTCAAATTAATCGTCGACAATTAGAGACAAGCGACCGCCGTTGACTTCGCATGCCGCTTTTCGCACTTCTTGCGACTCGCCACATTTCTCTACTGAGTTTTGAAGAGCAGGATAGCGCAGTGTCCAAGGTAGAAGTAAATGAAGTGCTTGGTCTCTGCAGCAGAAGCAATTGTCAGTTACGTAACCACGCAGTGTTGACGAGTCATGCAGTATTGCTGAACGCACCGTGGGTAACGAAGCTGCCGAAGTTCCTGCCAACAATGCAATGCCATGTTGCACCCTTACGCTCGTCGAACTAGATCTATGTTAGAGATGTTGAGTCGATTCATGTCTTGAGGAAATGCGTACAGTTCGCTTGATGTGTTGGGCGATTTCCTGGATAGAAGATTAGAATATATCTTTTGAGATACTCAGAGACTTGCACATGCCTTCTCGATGGTAAACTTGGCCATGGCTTCTTGCGCTATAAAATATGTTAGCATGTATTCGTTTCAGAATCGTGTTCGAGTCAGACTTACCGACTTCAATGGCTTCCTGCTGCATGTCCTCACTCTAATTTCCCGTCAGTAAGTTCGTAAAGCGCAGGACATGACATTTTGTGATTGGTCCTCCATACCATGTCGACCGACTTGATCTGAGCTATGTTACAAAAGTCAGCCTCGTAGTTGTGCTTCACCAGGGTCACTGGAAGGGCCTACCCTCAAGCTTCTCGTGCTTGTCATCGTACTTCTGCTCGTTGTCCGCCATTTTTGCGTCGTTATTAACGTGTCTTTTGAGTGTGTCGATATAAGGAAGACAAGAGTCCCAAAGATGTATGCAAGAAAGTGGTGGTTTGGTGGAGTGGTTGTGGGAGACCAGATGTTATTCGAGGCCCAAAGCTTAAATCGAGGAAAGCGTGTGTCTGTGCTCCCGGATCACTCCCGCCGCTAACCGAAGCCCTGGAATTTTTGCTTGCTTCCATGTCACTGCTTGACCATTCGCCTTCACATGCAGACTTGTGCGTACCGCAAAGCCAGCGCTGTCCATACTTCAGAGGGGGACGTGGAAGTATCGCACTGAGCGCAGGTATCTCGATTCGCGAATAAGATGGCCGCCTCACGCATTTTTGTGAAAGGCCTCCCGCCCACCTTCGATGAAGCGAGCTTTCGGAAACACTTTTCGCAAAATGGTAGGCAGGTAACTGACGCCAAGATATTTCCGAATCGGAGGATTGGTTATGTCGGGTACAAGACGGCAGAAGACGCGCAGAAGGCCGTCAAATATTTCAACAAGACCTTCATTCGGATGAGCCGTATTGGCGTAGAGTTAGCAAGGCCCATTGATGTCGAGCCGCAAGCAAAGTCGAGGACGGCGGCGCCAACAGCTGTACGCGAGCCTTCAAACAAAGTCGGAAGCGCTGAGCTGAAGCGAAAGAGAGTCAGCGAGTCAAAAGAGAAGGAGGCCGATCCGAAGCTGAAGGAATTTCTGAACGCGTATAAGCCGAAAAGCAAGAAGAAGGAATGGGAGGCTGAGCCTGAACAAGATGGTTCAAATCTGCACTTGGTGGATGGCCAAGGCAATGAAAGCCAGACCATGGCCGTAGCCGAGGTAGATGCTGGAGCGAGTGACGGCGAGTACGAGAATGTGCCAAAGAAAATGAAACGTGCGAAGCTCGAGGCAGAGCCACCTATTGTAATTGCGCCATCTGATTTCAAGAGCGACACCCCGAATGCCAGTGACAATTGGGAAGGATTTGATGAAGAGGCAGACGCAGAAGAGCCAAAAGAACCCGGGACGCAGGCACCAGTGTCAGATATGGACTGGATACGATGGAAGACAAGCCGAACACTAGGCCTGCTCGACGATGAAGAGGAACAGGACAAAGTGGCGCGTGCAGAATCGAAAGATGATGCCATGGACTCTGCCGCTGACCCCGAGCCTATAGCGGAAGATGAGCCTGCCTCAGCGATTGCAACACCATCAGCTGAAGAAGATAGCTCGGGGCCACCTCTTGACAAGGACATCGCATCTGTTCGGAACACCATGCGCCTCTTCGTCCGCAACCTGCCGTATGATGTGCAACGAGACGATCTGGAAGCCGAATTTGTACCGTTCGGCAATCTTGAGGAGGTGAGTTTGTTGATATTTCCTTCTCCTCATAACGTGATGATCAATCCGATAGGGACAGCTTATGCTACAGCATTTGATTAGACCAAAAGGGACAGTATTTTAGTAGATGCTTGTCATGTCTGACGTTTACTCTTTCGTTGCGTTAATCTGCAAGGCATAAACGATGAACGCGCACTGACCAGTCGGCAATAGGTCCACATTCCGCTTGACATCAAATCTGGTTCGGCAAAAGGTTTTGCATATATTCAATATAGTGATCCGGATTCTGCCGAGCGAGCACTAGTCGATCGCGATGGTCAGACCTTCCAAGGTCGCCTGATTCACATCATTCCTGCTTTCGCTAAGAAAGAGAAAAAGCTTGACGATTTCGAGCTGTCCAAGTTGCCCTTGAAGAAACAACAGCAGATCAAGCGGAAGCGAGAAGCTGCAAATACCATGTTCAATTGGAACGCGCTGTATATGAACCAAGATGCAGTCGTCTCGAGTGTAGCAAACTCGCTTGGCATTTCGAAGTCGGAAGTGCTTGACCCAACGAGCAGCGATGCCGCTGTAAAGCAGGCTCACGCAGAGACCAAGGTCATCCAAGACACGAAAGACTATTTCCGCTCGCAAGGCGTTGACCTGGACACTTTCAAGAGGAGTCAGCGTGGAGATACTGCCATTTTGGCGAAGAACATTCCTTATGATTTTAGCCGAGATGAGCTGAAGCGCTTGTTCGAGGAGCAAGGAGACGTCAAGCGCTTCCTCGTGCCTCCTTCAGGCACGATCGCAATCGTGGAGTACGCGAATGCTGCTCAGTGTCAGACCGCATTCGGTGCGCTTGCATATCGTCGGGTCAAGAGTTCAGTGCTCTTCTTGGAGAAGGCACCTAAGAACCTTTTCTCAGGAAAGCCGATTGCGCCGGCCGCTCCCGAGTTCGGCGTAGAAGCCAAAGCATCCAGTTCTGATCTAAAGGTCGCAGAGCTGAACGTACCAGAGACTGCGGGTACGACAACTCTTTTCGTGAGAAACTTGAACTTCACCACCACCACGAAGCTCTTCACGGATACCTTCAGTGCGCTTGACGGATTCCTATCAGCACGCGTGAAGACCAAGACAGACCCCAAGAAGCCTGGCCAAGTACTGAGCATGGGCTTCGGCTTCTTGGAATTTCGCAGTGCGAAGCAAGCCCAAGCTGCGCTCCAAGTGATGGATGGCTTCACGCTTGAAGGGCACAAGCTTCAAATCCGTGCCAGTCACAGAGGTGCCGATACTGCCGAGGAGCGTAGAAAGGCTGACGTTGAGAAGAAGGCTGCCACTGCCAAGACCAAGCTTGTCATCAAGAATTTGCCTTTCGAAGCATCGAAGAAGGATGTTCGCGCTCTTCTTGGAGCGTATGGCCAGCTTCGAAGCGTCCGCGTGCCGAAGAAAATGGATCGTGCAGCACGTGGATTTGGCTTTGCGGAGTTCACCACCATCAGAGAAGCCCAAAGCGCTATGGAAGCTCTCAGAGACACTCATTTGCTTGGGAGGCGACTCGTCATCGACTTTGCTGCCGAAGACCCCGAGGACGCTGAGGCTGAGATTGAGAAAATGCAGCAGAAAGTGGGTGCCCAAGCCAATAAGGTGGCCCTGCAAAACCTCACCAGTGGTGGTCGGAAGAAGTTCACTACGCAGAACGATGAGGATGCTGGGTGAATTGCGTGTTCTGACATCGACTCGTGGTTGCTCTGTCTCAATGGTGAAGCTGCTGAACTTGCAAATAGCAGGCCTATCCGGTTCTGCAGGCCCTTTCAAAAGGAAACCCATTTACACTCGCTGCCGACGCAAGTGGCTGTGATCGCCAGCTGTACGACACTCGTGCGAACATGCGACATACCACGGGGCCCTTGACAGTATCATATCTCGGATCACGTGACTCAGGGTTGTAACACCTCCTTGCTTGTCACGATGCGACCTCTTATGCAACCGATGTTACCGAGATGCACCATCTAAGTGCTTGCAGATCGGCAACAGGATATGCGAAAAGTCGGAGCGATAGCCGGTCCGGGAGGCATTGCCTTTTGAACTTCGGCGACGCGGTCGACAACAATGCCACATTCCGTCGCCTCCAATGCCGCATTCCATGCCTCTCTTTGAAATGTCTCAACTGGAGATTGCCTCCACGCCAAGCCTCACAACATCCCTCCCTCGATCAACTTTTGCGCAGGTCGTCGCAACGTCATCTGCTCTTCCCTTGCACTCACTTTGATGAGCGCCGACGCGCTGGTCTGCGCGGGTCTGCTTGCTCAGGCTGGCGCATGCAATCGGTAGCTCAGCCGATCCACCTTTGCGCATCGCCTGAGCAGGCAGGGCCGAGATTGCACGCTCTCTTCCTTGGGTCCCTGTGCGCTACACAAGACTAGCACTCACACCCTTAGTTGTCCAGATTGTAGGTTGGTATATACTGTGCTGTTGGCTAGCAACCGGACTGTCCCACAGTTCCTTCTACTTGGAAGTGCTGCCGTTCCTTTACGACACATGTTCAACTGACCACCAGTCATTCCTTCGAAATCAATTCTCAAACACACGCATTCTTTCCTTTTCATTGACGAATCACGGCGTGCTCGGGTGGTTTGTGGGCTAAACATTCTTCGCTGAGAGCATTCTTTCTCTGCGTGCCTGCCTAAAGCTGGATTGGATTGTCACAGCCGTTGACAATGCTTCAGCCCACCCAGGTCTTACCGTCGAATGCACCGCCACTGCAAGAATCCCATCATAATCTATCGCGGACGGTACTTCAAGAGCACTCTGGCAATCGACAACAAACCGATTATTCATACCAACAACATGCTACGGACATAAAGTATCCACCATCATTACTTACAGAGAACACATACGCAGGCCACCAACAAGCCTATCGGCCAGCTCATGTGTATCAACAAACGCCAGCACATCGAAACGCCCTCAGGTATGGAGCTCGTCGAATTTACCCATGGGCGACCGAGCAAGCCATTGAAAAGGAAGCAAGCTACCTCTATCAACGCTTCAGGAACTCGGATCAGTATGTGAAGTACCGCAATCGACAACACAAAGATGACAAGGGCGGACAAGAACAAAAATGGCCTGATCGAGTAGAGTTCGCTTTTTTCAAGGGTACGTCGAGTGATCCTCACCTAACAAGCACACAGCAGTGCTCACGCTGAAACAGCTTTGGTGAGATGGCCACCAATGGGTCGACGCCAGTTCTTTCACAAGGAGAAGCAGCGTGGTCGAAACGAATTGATTGCCGATGCCATTGAGGAGGACACCGGCGAGGTCCGGTCCAGGAAGCAAGTGTCGAGCCACATACAGGTGCTCAAGCCATTTGTCGACGGCGACGCTCACATCATGCGATACCTCTCGAAGGAAGACCTTGGCCGAGACCGACATCGAATGTACAGTGGCAGCCATCACAGCGTCTACCAACCAGGAAGAAAGATGTCAGGCTATCCCGTGGTAGTTCCGCCATACCCAGTGAGATCTGCTGGACCCATAATGTCGCCCACTCACCACCATAGTCTCGCACATCTCAAAGGTAAACTCGAGATTTTCGAACCCACCGACTTCCAGATGTTCGTGCAGCGTAAAGTCGACGAGGACAACGTTGAACGACTGCATACCTATACTGCATCCATAACGACCCCGAGGCAACCTGAGAAACAATCTTCCGACTGGACTAAATTCAATCAAGACTTTCCATTACTTGCTCTGATGCATTCTAAGACACCGCTGGACTGCGATATTTTGCTCGCAGAAGCTTCGATCGCTTTCCCGACCGAGAGCTTCAAGCAAGACAAGGATCGGGTAGAGCTTGGCATTTCATTCATGTGCAAAAGCCGACACTTGCCTCCGAATGCACAAGTGATCTGCCAGAATAGCTTTTATCGTGATGGAACGTTACTGAAGGAGTACGGTGGCATCAACCATGTCCCAATGACTCAAGACAGGGATGGAGAGCCTATGGAAACACAGGTCAAATTCGGCAGCGCTTTCTGGGCACGAACACTTGCTCATCTTGCTGGCCGCTTGAAAGACGACTCCGATCCCTCCAGAGATGCAAGGGAAGAAGTGGAGGACTACATTCGTGGAATCACGGCATCTCAAGAAGTCATCCTCAAAATCCCCGGTGGATTCGACAGGCTCCTGGTCATCTACTGGCAATTCCGCCTATCTACTGGCAATCGTGGAAGAGCATATTGGATGCCACTGAAATTGCCACCAGCATCAGCTCCCACGGGATATGAGGTTGAACCAAAATCCGAACGCGTCGATAGCGTCTACGGCAACTACACCCTCCAATCTTCTTACACTACTAATACTCAAGATTCATATGCCGTATCTCAACCTTCGACCCTACAGTCACCCTTCGAGTACGACAATACTTCGTCCTCGGCCGGATCTGCAACATGGCCCACACATTCGCTAGATGATGGATCAGGCGGTGTCAATACTGCGCCACAAAGTGCCGTTGACACAAGTTTCCCGGACAACGCCTTCGACTTCTCTGGTGGAAACATCAATATTTCTTACGATCTCAACATCATGGATCTCAGCAACTTCGATACTGAAGCATTCAATTTCGAGACCGGTACAGCAGACTTCGCCACAGATCCTGCTTTACAGGACTTCACGACGGCAGATGCATCGCAAAGTCAGACTCAGCGGACACAATCCTCAGCTCCGAACTACTCTCAACAACAGAGCTATGACTGGTGCGATGACTACGCTTCTTTCAACAACCAGTCGCAACAGCAAGTCCAACAAGCACCAATGGGCGCTGGAGCAAGCCCACGATATGCTGAGAACTATGATTACAGTCTCTCAACGACTGTCACTCAGTCACAAAGCCAGCCATCAGCTTTGTCCTGGGATCAATATGATGATACCCAATACGATCAGTCTTGGCAACCCTCGCAGCAAGAGGGACAGGCGTATGGTGGCGCCGGGATCAAGGAGGAAGACTCACTTGCTGCTCTGGCGGATGCGAGCAATTGGGCGGCTCAACATGGACAGAGTCAGGGCGGAGCTGGAGCTTATCATGCCCAGTGAGCTAATGATCGTACGGCAGTAATGATTAATGATAGTTCGAAGTGAAGTGCTAATGAACTTCAATGAGCTAGATCATGTTATTTTAATTATTCTAATGTGTAAGTACTCCAAAATTTCTTCATTCGAACTAGAAGATCTTTGAGTCCTGAAGTTATGGTGACAAAACATGAAGCAAACCAAATCGCCCACGACTCAATGGACTTTGAACGGCGGCAAGAATCCCAGATATGCCTTTACCAGCTTCAATTGAATCCCTCGCATACGACTGAAGTCAAGCGTGCACCATCCAAATGGCTTAGAGACCGCGCGATTGAGCCGAGAATGATTGTCGAGAGAATGTGGAACTCAAGTTATACACGTAGTGTGTTGCCTGACGGCGCTTCGTGTTTCGCATGTGATAGGCTTGGCTTTCGGCTTCAAGCTTACTTCGGCGTCATGACGATAATCGCGTCCAGAACACCAGCAATTATTAGCTTTAGTGACACTGATCATATTTTGTAATGTGAGCATTAGAGCGCGGAAAGTACTGAAGACGTCGACCTGCTTTTCATGCTTTCGTACACATCTACACAGCGGAACTGCGACACTGGCGAGGCGCTAGTAGCAACAAGCAGCATGAACTCATGCATATCTTTCAGTGCTTGTCTGTCAAAGCGGGAATATGACGAAGACGTCTAGTCATCACCACCCATGCCGCCTCCGCTTGTCTTCGCTTGCTTTGCGCCGACAATGTCATCCACTCTCAGAAGTAAGCATGCAGATTCCACTGCGGTCTTGATGCTCTGGAGCTTGACAGCTTGAGGTTCCCAGATGCCGAAGTCCTTCATGTCGACCACCTTTCCTGCATCACCATCGATACCCCATGTGCTTCCACCCTCGGCGTGCTTCGCTCGCAATTGTGTCAGAACCCTGATCGGTGATGCACCGGCATTCTGAATGAGCGTGCGAGGAATGACCTCCATGGCTTCTGCGATGGCCTTGTATGGCCACTGCTGCACACCTTCGATTGACTTGGCTGTTTGGCTCAATCGCACGGCGCATGCCATTTCTGTAGCGCCACCACCGGGTGAAAGGTAAGGATGAAAGATGACATTTCGTGCTACGCCCATCGCATCTGCCAGATTCCGGTCGATTTCGTTCAGGATGTCTTTCGAGGGTCCACGGAGGAGAATAGTGCATGCTTTCGGGTTCTTGCACCTGGTCATGAAGGTGAAGTATTCGTCGCCAATCTTCTCGATCTCGAAAAGACCACATCCAGTTCCGACGTCTCGTTCTGTGATGTCGTAGACAGAGTTGACGATAGTGGCACCAGTTGCACGAGCAATACGATTGTTGTCGGTCTTTCGTACTCGTCTCAGCGCAGTGATGTTGTTCTTGACGAAGAAGTGCTGTGCAAGATCTGATACACCCTTCTCGGTGATGACAAGGTCCGGTTTCACAGCGATAATAGCATCGCACATCGCTCGCACCTGCTCCTCCTCAATCTGCAGAATCTTGTTCCAGTCCTCCTCTTTCGTGACTTCGATGTTCGTTTGCGATTCACCTTTCTTGTACTCTAGTGTGCAATCGAGGAGCACAACTCGCGGATTCTCTATCCGTCTTCGCATCTTTGGGTGTGTGATGTCCTTGTTCAGCATAACTCCGTCGAGAACTCTGCTGTCTTCAATCTCGCCACCAGGCACCTTCTCCACACGCGCATATCGCTTGATATCCACCTCTTGCTTGCCACCACCTGCGTCAAACGTTACGGTCCGCACAGCTGCCAATGCGAGGTCACACATGAGATCTGAGTAGCGAGATGTGAATTTTGTGCCGATTGAGGTAGCGATGAGATTTCGCATGACTTCGTTGTCGTTGATGTCCACAGGTATTGACACATCCTGAATGATCTTCAATGCGTCGGCCAGTGCACGCTTGAACGCTTGAATAATGACGACTGGATGAATGTTGCGCTCAAGCTGAGGCATGGAAAGAGCGAGGATCTCTCCTGCCAAAATAATGACAGTCGTTGTGCCGTCTCCCACTTCCTCATCCTGCGTTCTTGCCAACTCGATCATACTCTTTGCTGCTGGATGTGCGACTTCAATCTCTCTGAGGATAGCGTGGCCGTCATTGGTAAGGACGATTCCGCCCATAGGATCCAGCAGCATCTTCAGCATGGCTTTCGGGCCCAGACATGATCGAATAATATCGGCGACGGTCTTGGCGGCGGTGATGTTGGATTTCTGTGCTTGCCGACCAGTCTGGCGATCGCCAGTGGCAGTGTCTGTACAGCAGAATTAGTAGACGGCATGTTTCTACGCTGTAGGCAAGCATACTCATAACCACCACTGGAGCCTGCATATTGACTGAGCGCTCCTTGCGCTGATATACCGATTGCGCTTATTGCTTCTCCTTCGACAGATGCCGATGTTGCCCTTCAATTCTGCGGCTCTGTAGAGGTGAGGTCGGGCGTAGTATGCTCGCTCGTGTGCTGCTCCTAGAGAACTTTTTGGGAGTCGCGTTTGGAGCTCACGCGGCGAGGATTGGACGGGATCATCCGCTTGAGCTCATCAATCAAATATTGATGGCTTGCGATGCTCTAACCGAGCCGAAAGCGATAACGGCGGAGGGACCTGGACTGGAGCTGCTGTGTTGATGGTCCCACCACGGACCCAGACAATACCACACCTGATCTCTCTCACACTCTCACGGAGCTCCTCCGACATCATCATATATACCGACCACTATGACCCGATAGCCAGGACCACTCACCAAAAATCATGAAGGACCCTTTCCCTATCCCGCCGCCAGAATGGCTCATGTCCGCGACCCAGCCTCTCGCGGACTTGCTAGCCCTCCCAACGCTACCTCTCCACGCACACGAGGTCATATTTGCCGTGCTGCTATATACCTCCATACAGACCGTTGTCTCACCCTTTGTCAGCTCAAGGGTCTTTCCCGAAAGATATCAGAATTTCAACAAGCGAACCCGCATCAACTGGGACGTGCACGTTGTGTCCTTCTTCCAGGCTACCCTCATCAGTGCTCTGAGCTTGTACGTAATTTGGTACGATGAAGAGAGGAAGGACTTGCGGCCGAGAACGAGGTGGGAAGGACGAGTATGGGAGTATACAGGCATGAGTGGCATGTGCCAGAGCTTTGCTTTGGGATATTTCCTCTGGGATCTGGTCATGTGCAGCTGGCATGTTGACATTTTTGGTGTGGGCATGCTGGCTCACGCTGTCAGCGCTGTGTCGGTCTTCGCTCTCGGATACGTGAGTACATGTGTTCAAAGAAAGCTGATTTTACACTGACTTTCGACGTCCAGCGACCATTTATCTACTTCTATGCCCCTATCTTCCTGCTTTACGAGCTCTCGTCCCCCTTCTTGAACATCCACTGGTTCTGCGATAAGCTCGACCTCACTGGATCACCTGTTCAAGCTATCAACGGAGTCTTCTTGGTTGGCACCTTCCTCGGCTGTCGCTTGGTCTGGGGCAACATCTCATCCTTCTGGGTGTTCTATGATGCTTTTCATGCTGTCTTCTATGGCAATTCGGAGCTTACTAAGCTTGAGACTGGTGCGCTTAAGTACTTCACCGCCACAGACCTGCTGCAGATATACGGAGATGAGCAGGGTCAGAGACTAGCTTTCGCAGGAGAGCAGAATGTGCCAGTGTGGCTTGCCCTGGTCTATCTCGCAAGCAATTTGACCCTCAATTCGCTCAATATTTTCTGGTTCGGCAAGATGATTGAGACCATCAGGAAAAGATTCGACCCACCTTTTGGCACAAAAGGAACCTATGATGACGATGCGCACGACGCTTCAGCTGGATCCAATACCGCAGCTCAACTTTCCGACAAGCCCAAAGGCAGCGTCAAGAAAGCTCGTGAAGCGGCAGAAAAGGCAATGGGCGAGCCTGTGGCATCAGAAGAGGACATCCAGATCCAGCGGGCGACCCTTGGAGACAGCAAGAGTGTTGAAGTCAGCGGGCAGAGGACCTTGAGGACAAGGCGGAAGGCTTAGTACTCCGTCGCCATTGCCTTGGGTATCATGCTCTTAGAGGCTATCATAATCCCATGTTTGGCTTGGATTCTTAGGCCAGGGCAAGGACAATCTTTTGCTTAGTTGTTTTGGGCAAGCGAGGAGTATATCCGGAGGCAGCGATTGATATAAATCACAGATGATGCACATACTTGGAGAGCATGGGCTATGGTTGATGAGACGTATGCAGAGAACTCATAGCCGTCCCTAACAAAACGACTTTGACCGTAGCCAGCGCAGCCTTCTGCGCCTGTGCACGTGACCTATTTCCTGCATTCCTGGCCGCTGTCAAGCGCGCTCCATACGATGATCACTACGCTCGTCATTCTTGTCAACCTCTTCCAACTCCATCGCCTCAGCTGCCGCCGCCTGCTTCGTCGCGTCCTGTGCCTTGACTTCCTCCACAGTAAGCGCCTTCATCACTTTGATGCTTTCATTCTTGACTTCCCAAGTCAACTCGATCATCTCCAGGACATAGCCTTTGGCTTCCTCCTGTGACATCTCACTCCTCTCAATCAGGTCTTTCGGCTCAAGCGCTTCGACATGATTATCGATGTGGACGAAGCTGTTTCCGGGCGGGACATCCGTATACCGGACGCCCTTGATTATTCGGCTCGCAAAGTCATTTCCTTCGAAGTGACGTGGTCGGAGCTGATCCAGGCTGAGAAGGGATGGTTCGAGATCGTCGATCTCGACGAAGCATTGCTATTGCGCGTAATCGCTAATATCGGCCTTAGCAATGGTAGCGTAGCGTGGTGCCTTTGGCCGCTGCGCTTCATTTATCATAAGAGCGAGGCCTTCTGGCTTGATGCCAGGTCTCAAACGGACGAGTGTTTGAAGTGACACGCGGCGCCGTTTGGGGGAGAATGCATGCAAGGTAGAGGGAGATTGTGAACCATGGGTCTTGCAGGTTATCTTGAGCTGAAGAAGGTCGCTTTCCAGACATGAGCTCGCGACTGCATATTTGATTCCTGCTAGAGCAAACAAGCTGTGGCTCGAAAGATTTCTCTCGAGCATTATGGCACACGACTTCGAACAATGCTGTGCTTTGTGGCCTTCACTCTCTACAACTCTCCAAGCCCGTCACGGAAAAGAAGACATCCGGATTACCTCGAAATTGCAAATCAGGCACTCCACTTCATTCTCACCCGGCTAATCATTATGTCTCATTTCGCTATCCCCGAATTGACCAACCCGCAACACAACCTCGAACCCGCATTGAAGTTCCTTCAGGATCTCAGCCTGGCTCACATCCCACCAGCATTCGCCCTGTCGACATCAAACTCATTCATCGCTCCCAAAATACTCAGCATTCGCCCTCTCGACATCAAACTCATTCATCGCTCCCAAAACACTCAGCGTCTGTCCTGTAGCCTTCTTACTCGCTTGTCCCAACTCCACGCATTTGCAAACCAACTCCCAAGCATAACCCTTCAGTTCCTCCTTTGACATGACTTCGAGATCATCTTCTTTCTTGAGATACAACTCCTTGTCCACCTCCGGAGTTGTGCTCATTGTGCTCACAGCTCTGCCGTTCTCACGCTCGATATTTTGCAATTTCTCGAGCTCACGATTCAAGTATGAAATCTTGCTGTCCAGTTCGGACTGGAACTTTTCAATTTCGGTAGTGAGGAACTTGATAACAGCTTTGGTCTGGTCTTCGTTGTCTGGGATATGGTCCTTCTTCACAAGATTCTTAGGTGGGTTGGAATCGTAGCATTCTTGGAGGGAGTGTTTGAGAGAGGTGATAATTTTCTTTTCTGCTGCCGCGCGCTTTTCTGCTTCCATTTTGGCGAGTCCGGCTTCTGATTTCCACATCTTGGGTTTGTATTGGGCTTGGTGGTGTGGCAGGGTCGTCAGGGTGCTGAGGCTTATCATATTGTAGGTGTGTGGTGATGCCAGAGCAAACGTGTTGGTGAAGGAGGCTTTTGTGGGAGCAAACACGAGGTCGTAAGGCGAGAATGTTTTCGATATTCCATTGCGGCAAGAGAAAGAGGAATGCTTTGGGAACCATTCTCGGGGTGCTGACCACTTGGTTCGAGTCTGGATAAGCTCAGGGGCGAAGGAGGCTTTCACATGAGCAAAAATGAGGTCGTAAGGGACAGACGAGTTGTGGATTTCTCTTGAGCCAGTATAATGAAGAATGGTCTGGAAAGCTTTTGTAAGTCCAAGGAGACGTGTGAAGACTGAGCGAAGGCTATACTGAATACACCCCCAAGAGCACTGCTGCCCTAAAACTGACATGAGAGCTCTCCCGACGAACGCTAATGTCGACACATGCTGACAGCGAAAGAACAATTTCAAAGAAAAACGAGCCACGAGTGAAACACCTTCAACCAGTCTCGGTCTTGAGCGAAGTCGTCCTTGAGTGTTTGAAAGTCTTGTTTCGTCCTTCTGACTATCCGGTCCTACTCGGCAATCCTCTCGACAATGTCCCTCGATGCGACCAGAGCTTCTTCTCCCGTCAGGTCTGCCACTCGTTCCCTGTTTTCGTAGTTCCAATCAGGAGTGTGCGCACGAGCAAGGCGTTGATCTCGTGTCTGCAGTCGACGGATTGCCTTGTTATATTTCTGCCACTTCTTCACTCTCTCATGCAAACAAGCATGAAGGTGATTAGCGACGGTCTGATAGCATTGTCAGCATGTGTAGCTTCCCGCGGCTCAAGGACGTTGTCCGCACGGTGGATTGATCGGAGAATTTGTCGATCAGAAAATAGAGCTCGTCGTTGTTCTGGCCGTCATAACTTATGAGAGCCCCGTTGAGATGCCAGTTGATTTGCGAGTCAGAGTAGGCTATGGTCGTCAGCTTTGGAGAGCAGCAAGCGAGACGGCTGCACGAGGCTGTGCCATACTGTTGGGGTCAATCCCGAACACTTGGCGCTTGAATCTCGTCCAAGACTATTGGGCGAGCATATTCCTGAATTGCTTCGAAATCGATAGTGGATAGTCGTGCTTGAATCGTGTTTGGACAGGCTGAGTAGTAATGGCAAAGGCTGAGATGCGAAGTATGTGTGAAGATTGAGGAGTCGCTTGTCCAAACAGTCAGGATAGAGAAGGAGGAGTCATGGCTCACGCCTGCCTTACGAGGGCTAGGAAGGAACGCGAAGAGCAGGAGGAAAGAATGATGGGTTCAAGTGAGTGCGACGCTCTCAACTCTCAAAGCAGGCAAGAACACCTGATTGACCTTCGCCGGCACTCTCCGATTCGCAGCATCATCCATGATATTGCCAAGCTGTAACTATGGAGATGTCGAACAATTGTACATGTCCGCCTGAAGCCGCCCCGTAGCCGCCGAGCGTACTGATGCGTGGACCGTGGTATCTTGACAGCACACGTGACATGTTCTTGAACGAGTGTCGAGCGCGATGCGTCTTGTTGGAAGTGTAAGATGTCACGGCCTCGATGGTGCTGTCCAGTGTCGAGATCATGTCACATGACCTGGCTGGCTGGATCATAACCATTGGCTGCCAGCAAGGCTCAAGATACAATAGCGTCGAGCTTATTCTAGTTTGCAAAAGGGCCTGGACGCTAGGGGTGTCGTCACTGACGTAGATAACCACTATATTGACGTTACTGACTAACTGACTATTAGTAACGTTAGCTATTAGTATCCATGTACCTTAGGCTCTATATAGACGTTAGCTCTATATAGTAGATTAAGTAAGTAACTCGTAGAAGTAGCTAATACTATGCCTATTGCCTTCTAGTATGTAATGCCGCTATAGTCCTAGTTGTAAGCTCTCGAACGAGCATAGTTTAGTATATAGCGCTATACAATAGCGCTCCTAAGTAAGGTCCTAGCTAGGAGTTACTTAGGTAACGGATTACTAGAGTAATTTCTAATTTTAAGTTAAGTAATAGTAAGGTCGAAATCTTAATAACTACTTTCCTAATCAACTTACTAAGTAGATTAATCGAAAGCCCTTCTTCTAAAGATATTGTTTAATTTTTTCTAGTACTATTAGTATATATTAGTATTATTAGTAATTAAGAGACCGTATTTGATTAATCTATAAATCTTACCTTAGAAATCCGGGCTTTAGTAGTACTATAATGCCTCCTTTGCTAGACCTAACTAACGTACAATTTAAACCTATATCTATATTAAATAAAGGTATAATAGTTAAGTATCTTTACTACTCTAGAAAGCTATCTACAATATACCTATTATAGAAGAAGAAGTACCTCGAAGTATATAAGCGATATTAGCTATATCGATCGCGCTAGTAGGCTTTAAACCTTAATAATAATAACGACCTTTCTATATATACTATATAGTCGATACTACCCTTTACGCTATACTAAAAGAAGGTAGCTATCGACTATACTATATTACGAGCTATTATAGCTAGTAGATAGCCTTTTAGCGCTATAGATAGTAGATACTATCCTAAATAGCGTAACGTATTCTATTAGTTCGATTAAGACTATAATCTACTAAACTATAAGCGTATTATATTATATATATCTATAATTAAGGTAGAGCTAATAATCTAAGTCTAGGCTATATTAGACGATTAAATAGACCTCGCTTTTACCTTCGACGAGTCCGAAACCCTCGCTAGGTAACGTATAGCTAATCTATTAGTAAATACTCCTACTAGTAGTTTCTTTATTTGCCTTATTAATATCTAGGACAAGGACGCTAATACTACTATCCTTATAGCTACTCTAATTAACGCTATTAGACCTCTTTATAAGAGCGATTTAATAAGGTAGAGTAGCCTACAAATAGATACCTATAATATAATAAGGATAGTCTATAAGAGACTTACTAAGATTAAGAATATAGCGTATATTTAATACGTTCTTTATAATAGCTATAGACTTTAGCTCTATATTAGTAACTAGGCTAACCCTAAGAAGAAGGCTAGTTATATCCGATATTATACTTATACCTTACGTAACGCCTTAGCTATTCTAGTCCTTCTTAAGCGATCTAAAAAGGCCTAGAATTTGCTTAAGTCCTATATAAAGGATAAAGGCCTTATTGTCTACGTATTTATAATCGCCTACCTTATCCGCTAGGGCTTACATTATATAGCTATAGATAGCTTATATATCGCTAAAGACCTACTATAAGACGTTACTCGATAACTAGATAAAGGACTCTTCTAGCGAAAGGATAGAATACTTAGTAAGGGCGCTACTTATACTATAAATACGATTAACGCGCCTTATTTTTAGGGCCGGCTTTGTTACCTTTATTAGTTATTATAGCTATATAACGAGGCCCGCTATATTAGCGAAAGCGATACCTTATATATTAGTTACGTTATTCTACGATAGAAGGCACTTCGAAGAGCCCTTATAGAAGCTAGGTTACTATATAGTTAGTCGTTAGACTCGTTACTAGACCTATTTAATAAGCGAATAGCTACTTAAACGTAACCTATCTACTAGGCTACTTACTTACTCGATATTAAGGCGCTAAGGACCTCTATAGACTTTAGCGACTAAGAAGATAAACTCTACGCCTCCTTCTTCTAGGATTATTATAAAGGCAATATAGCGGCTTTTGCCTAGTTTAAGGAGTAGTTTATTAACTTCCGTAATTTAGCTAGCGTCTTTAGAGGCTATAGGGACTCTACTAGATTACTTAAAAGGGTACGTACTATAGGCAACGGTTTACTCTTCTAGTCTATAGTAAAGTAGAAGGCTCCTAAGCTCGCTAACCTAGCTCTTCGTTTACTAAGAACGCTAGCCAACTTAGTACTAAGTAAGCGAGCTTTTAGCGCTATAAATTACATTTAGGACGACTATAGAACTCGGCTATTAAGTAAGAATATAGACGTCCTTACCTATACATATATAAATACTAAGGCTCTATATCGCTATCTATATATCGAGAAGCCATAGAAGGAGCGATAGTAGAAGCTCCGTAAAGTAAAGAAGCTTAATCTCTTACGTAAGCGTAAGATCCGTACTATAGAGCTAGCGGCTATAGTCGTATTCGATAAAGCTTTATTAGAAGATAATAACCTTCTAGCGACTAATATACGCTAGATACTACTAGAAGAGCTATATTAATTATTCGACCTATAATAGGTAGGGATTACTAATAATAACGACTCGTACGAGCTAGATAATATAGTAGAGTTTAATAACTTCTTTAACGACCTCGAGAACGAGTATAATAAAGAGCGTTATAGGCTTATTAATATAGTTAATAGTTAAGTATCTAGCTTCTATAATCGTCTAGTTAATTACTTATAAGACTAGTAATATTTAGCTTCGCAAGATAGCCTTAGTAGCTCTTAATATCTATAGACTTATAGCGACTATCTAGGCGCTAGTTAACTACGTAGAGCCTATACTAATAAAATAGAGCCTCTAGCGAAGCGGTAGTACTAAGGCGATATATAGTTAAACCTTAACTCTAACGTATTTAACGATTATTAATCTAGCTAAGTTAAGTCGATTAGTACTATTTCTAGTAACGGCGCTAGTAGAAGTAATTAATACGATAACGACGGCGTCTTCTTATTAGTCTATAGCTTTCTATATAGCTCTAAATATAGTATTTCTATAGCCCTTGTTTATTTACTACTAGCGTCTATATACCTTCTAATATTATATAATAAGCGTGTCCTTCTAGCTATAGTTAGCGTAGTTTAGCCCTATAGTTACTAATAGTTAGTATTAGGTTACTAACGTTATTAATACTATTATTAACGTTACTAACGTTAGCCGTTAGTAATAGGATAATATTCCTACTAGATACGCTCTGACCTAGGATTCGAGACCTACGTACTAATATAGAACTCTATCTAACAACATTATTATAATATGTCTAGATACGCGTTTTTTGTATAGAATGTACTATAATATTATCGCCGAGACTTAGTCTAATAGTAGAAATAGTATTACTATAGAATATAATAATTTACCTAGTAGCCTATCTATAGAATCTTCGTAGTTGCCTAGACTACCCTCCTATACTATCCTACGCGAATTTGAATACTAATCTCTATAGCAATATACGTAGGATCTACCTAATACTATTTCCTTTAATAAACAAGTATATTATTAAGAAGTATATAGTCTATATACTATAGATCTATTCGATAACCTATCTACCTAATCTAATAGTATTTCTTAGAGCTAATTCTTAAGGTCTACCTATAACAATAATAACTAGGATAAAGAGAATAGATTACTAGGTAAAGAGATAAGTAACGAAGAGTCTATAATATATATAAGATTAAAGAATATAGTAGAAACTATATCTTCTAACCTAGAATATCCTTTCTAGTAATCTACTCCTTCTATTACTACTAAGTTCTCTATCTATAGAAAGATAGTTCCGCCAAAGCTAGTAGACCTACTAAAGCCCTTACTAAAAGCTATTACTTATAGAACTAGTATACCTACTAAGATTATAGTATTAGCTAGTATAGTATATAATAGAGTACTAAGTAAGAGCCGGAAATCTTAGAGGTATTAGCTATAGGTATAAAGCTAGTTTCTATACAAAAGCGTAGATCTTTAGAGGATACAATACTACCAAATAAGACCTATAGAATATTATCTAAATAGTAGAATAGTTACGCTAATCTATCTAATAAACCTCTCGTTTAGACTAGGTTAATATCTAATAGTATTATTGAGAAATCGTAGTTAGAAGCTAGCTCGTAGCGCTAACTAACTTCGCGTATACCTAAATAGATAGTAATATCCTAACTAATACTAAAACTACAAGGCAAGAAGCTATTTAGTATAGACTTAACCTAGACTATCTAGTATCGAATCGATAGTAAACAATATACTATTATAACTATTAATAATATAATCGAAGAGGAAGATATTAATCTAGTATTCTTAAGACCTTTAGATAATAAGATAGCGTAGTTAATATAGAAGGTTAAGGAGAGAGTAGCTTTATAGGTATTTATTAAAGAGCTCGGTTCTTAGTAACTACTAGACTATATATTTACTATTTACTACTTACGATCCTCTATAGTAAAGTAGACGAAGACCTTTAATATAATTATCTACGAGGATAACTATTATATAGAGGTAGCTAAGTTTCTTTACTATTATACTAACTTTAGTATATACTACGTAATTAAGGTCCTTAAGAGTTATAAGCGTATTACTAAACCTAACCGTCTATTAACTCTACTAGAAACCAATTAATTTATTAAGATAGATAGTAATCTAGTAGAACTACCTATATCTACTTCTTAAGTTAAGAATAGCTAGAAGAATACTTATAATAAGACGAAGGAAGATAGCTACGAAGATAATACAATATTCGCTACTATTCTTAAGTAGTTTAACTATAACGATCTTTAGTATAATAATAAGAGGTTAGGCTATAGAATAGGCTATTATGTAAGCTACGGTAAACACTATAGTATAATAGGTACTTAAGCTAAAGAATATAGTAGTAGTAAATTCTTGCATTACTATACTATTCTAACTACTAGATAAGTAGCTATCCCTATCTATCTTTAAAGGTAAAAGCCCTTAGCGTATAGCCTCTAGTATAAAAGGCCCTTAGCGTATAGCCTCTAGTACAAAACCCTTCGCCTCCTTCCTTTTTTATAGGATTCTATCCCTATCTTTTATATTTGTTTAGGCTATAGGATATAGAGAGGATCTCTATTACTCCTTCCTCTTACTAGGCTCTCGTTCTTACTTCCTACCTTCCTCCTCCTCCTTCTCTAGCTCCTCCTTTATAAAGGAGAACTACTTAAGGAGGCCTTCCTTTATTATTTATCTAGTTACCTTATTCAAGCCCCTCTTCGTCTAGGTAATCTCCTACTATAACGATCCTATCTTTTAGAGGAGTTAGTTCCTTATCCTTTATCTCTCTAGATAGAAGAGTATAATATACTTAGGTATCTAGGCCCTATATCTATATATATACTCTAGTATCTTGCCTAGAATCCTCCTCCTTATAAGATATATATTTAAGCTAATATATTCGGTACTAATTAGGATTACTATCGTACTCTATTTTCTTAACTATCCCTAGTATAGTTCCTTACCCTTTAGTCCTTCTTACTAAGCTATAGGGAGTTATTAGCTCTATTAGGATATCTATCTTTTCCTAACTTAGCTTTCCTATTATGTATTCTATTTCTAGTACATCTACTATAATTTAGGTATTATTCCCCCCTATCGGATATATTCCCTAGTCTATTTATTAACCTATTCTACTATCTCTCTTTATCTTATCTTTAGGTCTTATACCTAGGCTATACCTCTACTCCTCCTATATTCCTTCTAGACCTCCTTATATCTCTCCTAGATATACTTAGTAGTAAATTTATCGTTTACCTTAACTAACTATTATCTTACTATCTCTTAGGTATATATAGAGAGGAATAGGATTTGTATTTCCCTTTAGAGGACTCCTTCTACTATGCTCTTATATACTCCTATAATATGTCTTAGGGCCTAGTTTTAGATCTTTTCTAGCCGTAAGGCAACCCCTTTCCTATATCTAGGTAGTCCTTCTAGTATCGTCTAGACTTTAGCCCTATATATTATTGTAGGCCTTACTATAGCTATATATAGGTATCTTGCCTTTTAGAATAATACTCCCTATATAGATTTGTATAGCCTTTAGAGTAAGGATATCTAGGATATGCCTTTCTCTACTACTTTCTTTATATAGGGACCCTACTATAGTTTCGAATCTATCTATACCCCTAGTAGTCGGAGGGATAGTATAGGCCTATCCTTAAATCCTAGTATATTAACTATAGCCTATAGGTTATATCTTTTCCTACTCCTAGTAAAGTAGATTAGTTAGTACTTCTATAGTATAAAGATAGCCCTATATTTAGTTACCTATTGTATATACTTGTTATACGCTATCTCTAGCTTTCTATAGTTCCCTTCTATACTTTTTCTATATATAAGGATATTAGAGTTATCTACGAAGCCTATTACTATAGTTCCTCTATCCTTAAGGTTAGGGAGGAGTATAGATCTAAAGAATAGGAATAGGATTAGTAAGAGTATTAATCCTTATAGTATTCTAGTTATTTAGGGCCTTACCTAATCTATATATTCCCTAAGTCTAAGGTATATAGTCCTATCCTAGAGGAATGACTAGATAAATTGTACGATATATCGTAGATATACTTTTATCCTAATATTGTATATTAGTCTCTAGTATAATATATTATCGAATATCCCTAATATGTCTAAGTATAGTATTAATACTACTATTACTAGGTCCGTTTTCTAGACTATCTAGACTTATTCCGTTATTAGCTCTAGGGCTAATATAGTAGATCTTCCTAGTCTAGCTTCTATCTAAGACTAGGGGAGGAGATCCCTTTCTTCTACTTCCTTACTTATTCTCCCTATAATAATAGCCTCTAGGACCTTTGCTATAGTGTTTAGTAGTACTATAGGTCTATATACTCCTAGCTTAGTATAGTCTAGCTTCTATAGTTTCTTTAGGATAACTACTATAGAGTATTTAAAGGGTTTAGGGTAGTATCCTTATTATAGGTATACTATAAAGAACTTGTATAGTATAGGTCCAAGTTCCTATTAGTATTCCTTAAGTACTAGGTTAACGATCTAGTCTAGTCCTAGAGCTTTTCCCTTAGGAAGTATATTAAGTATCTTCTAGAGTTCTCCTATTCTAACTTCTTCCTCTATCTAGAATAGGCTTAGGTAGGATACGTATTATATATCGTCTAAGTCGGCTTTCCTTAGCTCTAGAAAGAAGTATTAGGCTAGTACTTCTACCTTCCCTTAGTTCTCTATTTGCATTTTACTATCCTTATCCCTAATCTCTAGGAATTATAGGAAAGGTTATCTTTAGCCTATCCCTTCCCTAGCCTACCTAGCTAGCTTCTAGATCTTATTAGGATCCTCGGTAGCTTCTTTAACTACTTCTCTCTAGCCTAGGTCCCTATCTTTCCTAATCCGCTTACCTTTAGCCTATAAGGCTTTTAGGTATACTACTAGGTTCCCTTCTATCCTATCTTTGCTCTACTCCCTCTTTAGGTATCTTATCTTTCTTACTATAATACTATACTCCCTTAACTAGGTTATTTTAGTATACTTAGATAGTTTAGCCCTTACTACTTAGGATATCCTCCTAGATAATTTTACCTAGTATCTCTTAGACCTCCTAGGCTATTGTATTAAGCCGTTATAGTATATCTATTTCTTTATTAGAGATTTCTTATACCTCCTTCTTTACCCTAGCCCTAATCTTATCCTAGTCCGCCTTTTTCTATTATAGTCTTTATACCTAAGCTCTAGTACTAGTCTAGGCCTATAGGATTATAGTTTAGATTAGTATATAGTCTAATCCTATTTCTAAGTCTATCCTTATTCTATATTCCTATATATTCTATTAGATTCCTATAGTCCTAAATACTAGGTTTAGGATCTAGTAGCTCCTAGGAGTCTCCTATATAATTGTACCTAGTTCTAGGAGTAGGTTAAGGTCGGCCTTTTCTATAATTGTAATAAGGTAGTCTACTACCTAATACTGGTTTTAGGTATTGTTCCCTCCCTATCTAGGATAGTATAGGTTAAAGTTACCTAGTAGTATAGTCTCTTCCTCCTCTTTTCCCTAGGTTGTATCTTCGATTAGTAGAAGGATACCTAGGATATAGTCTCTAATAGGGCTAGAAGGATTGTAGTAGTTTAGGATATTAACCTATCTATCTCCTATAAGGAGTCTAACTATAATTATGTCTCTAGAGTATTCTTTCGTATTCTATATTTATATACTTATCTTCCTAGAGATATATATAGTAATCCTTAGATATACTACTCCTAGGAGTATAGTATAGTATCCTAGGTATACTATAGTATTCCTACTATAGGGGTTAATCTATAGCTCTTAGATTGCTACTACTTAGTAGTCCTTTAGGTCTAGCTATTAGAGGAATAGGATTTAGATCTTGTTTATACTATAGTTAGTATTATACTATAGGATAGTAAGTTTTCCTTTACTACTATTTATCCTAGGTATTCTAATATACCTATATGTCTTCTATAGCTTCCTAGCTCTAGCTCTAGCTTAGCTATCCTTCTTAGTCTATAACTAGGGGGAATAGGGAGGAGATCTTGTTATACTATGCTATACCTACTAGGATAGTAGAGTTTATACCTACTAGTCTTCCTAGTAGTTTTCTTAACCTATCTTTGGTTTCTAGGTCTAGGTTTATATTCCTAATAGCTTTTCTCTTAGACCTAATTATTGTCTATCCTTCTAGGTCTTTAGGATCTTTTAGGTAAGTTAGGTAGCTCTAGCCCCTAGTTACTTAGTCTCTAAATGCCCTCGCTTTTACTATCGCCGCTTGTTTTACTTTATATAACATAGACTATACTATATAGGTACCTTAGTAGTTACTACATTTCCTTAGTATTCCTTAATATTTGTCTATCCTATGTAGTCCTATACATTTTCTATATATCTATTCGGCTCTATAGTATTTTGCAATATATCTAAATTGTCTATATTTAAGGCATTATATAGGTCTCTACTTTAGGTCGAACTCCTCTATAGTAAGGAGGATGCCTTAGGATACTAGACCTTTCTATATAATTTCCCTTACCTAAGCTAGGCTCTATATATTTAGGATAATAGAGGAGTGTATCTTTCCTTCTATAACTTTTCGGCTTTTTAGCTAGGCTACCTAGGATATCTTAAGGTATAGGTAGAGTCTTCCGTTCTCTTCCTAGATTTTATAGACATAGTTTAGGTCCTTAGGATTAAATCCTATAGTCCTAAAGCTATAGACTAGTACCTAGTATACTAGGGCCTCTACTATAGTACTAGGAAGTATCTTCTATATCTACCCTAGTTCGCTTATTAGCCTATCTTTAGTAGGTTTAGATACTATAAAGATCCTTAGGTTACTACTCTCAAGTTTCTTAATAGCGATTACCCCTAGGTCTTTAAGTCCCTATAATATCTCTTAGTTAGTAAGGTTCTTTATTTTTTCTTACTCTTTCTTATAACTAACTCTTACTATAATTACGTAACTTTCTAGAGGGATTCTCTATATACTTAGCGTAGCTAGCTAGCCTTAGGAGGTAGTCTATGCCTATGTTTTTAGTTCGGGTATCTTTGTAGCGGTTTAGAGGTTCTATATATAGGTTTAGAGGATATTAGTAGTACTAGTATCCTTTAGCTAGTATAGGAGCTATATCTAGGCCTACTAGAGGAGGGAGAGGAGGGATAGGAAGTCTAGAGCCTAGGGAGCGTCTAGTGCCTTCTAGATGTCGTCTATAAGGGCTTAGAGGTTCTTTTATATATTGCTATTCGTTTTTAGCTAGTTAGGCTAGTCTTTTAGGCCTTTAGGGCCTAGTTTAGGTACTAGTTGTCCCTTAGTCTAGCTTAGGGATAGAGGCTAGATCCCTTCCCCCTCTACCTTTCCTTAGAACTACTATCGCTATTTTGTTTATAGAGAGGTATCTTTGTATCTCCTATACTCGTAGGCGCTTGCGCCTTAGCCTAGGAGTTAGGCATTTTTAATATTAGCTAAAGAATATACTAATATAGTATATATAAACGATATCTTACTATAGTATATACCTATAGAGATTACTAATAAGATAATAGCTTCTTATAATAAATATATTTAGTTAAAGGTAGTAGCTTCTACTAAGAATAAGAGCGCTTAGTAATAGTTAACGATTAATAGTCTTATTAGCGCTCTTATAGTTAAGCGCTAGTAATATATATATAGTAGTAATAGTAACTCTTCTATACTACTTATAGTTTAATTATAGTAATAGGTATAGGTATAGTAATAGGCATAGGCATAGGTATAGGTATAGGCATAGTAGTTTAATCCCCTCTTACTATAGATAATAATAGTAAACCCTACTATTCTAAGCGCTCTATAACCTTAGTAATAGTAATCTATATTACAATAACGTAGCTTACTAGTACTACTAGATATTAGTACTATATTAAGTAACTATATAGAGATACTACTATACCTAACTTAGTTCTTTTTATAGTATCTAATATAGTAAAAAAGATAGGATACTATTACTAAGGCTATACTAGAAGATACCTAGAATCTAAGAATAATAAGGAAGTAAGATAATAAGAGCAAGTTAGCTAAGGTTATATTTATAACTAGTATAAGATAGGCTCTTTAAGAGCGAGTTATAGAGTATACTATAATACGCTAAAGTAGAAGAAATTAAGGTATATAAAAGCCGATATACTAACTTAGTAGATTTACTAATCCTAGCTATATAGAATAATCTAACTATCTAATAGATTTTTGTTCTATAAATTAGAGCTATAAGGAGTAATACTATATATAGATCGTATACTTTAAATTAATTAATTTAGCTATAGTATAGTTAAGTTCTAGTATTAGATAGGTATTAAATCTTTATAAGCTATATATTTATTATACCTCTACTTTCTCTATAGCTACTAAAGCTAGCTAATAGTAGTATATCTCTTCTTCGATAGATTATACTATATCTATATATACTAATTATATATCTATTTTTTTATATTAAAGCGCTACGTATAGGCTTAAATATACGCGATCTAAAGTAATAATAGATAGATATATTCTTGTATCGCTATACTATTCTAACTAATAGACAAGTAGCTATCCTTAGGTTATTCCTTAGGAGGGAAAAAGCCCTTTACTCTACCTTCCTAACTTCCTTGAAGTCCCTACTAGCTTTGTATAGTATTAAAAACCTCTACGCTCTATTATACTATTAGGGATACTAAGCCTTACCCTTGTTTATACTAGTCTTTGAAATATTAAGAGGTCCCTATGTCTCTATCGCCTTAACTAGATTATGTCTACCTCCTCTAGTTTAATATCCTTTGTTTTAACTTGTTCCTTTATAGCTTTTGAACTAGGTAGGAGGGATATCTAGTTTAGGGGATAGGGTAGTACCCTTATCCCTTTCCTCCCCTTCCTCCCTTCCCTTTTAATATAGGTCTTTATTATTCCTCCTACTTTCTAGTTAACTTCTATATTAGCTCTCTACTAACTATAAACTATCCCTACCCTTACTTAGTATCTAGTTACGTAACCTATATTACTAGAAATTAGACTCCCTAAGTCCCTATATTAGCTTCTATACTTAGGTATTCTTTATAGGCTACCTTATATATAGTATAAGGGATAGTTTGTATTAGATACCTAGCCTTTAGAACTAATGTTATTTATGTCCCTATAGGAGCTAGGACCTAGGGGGCAAGTCTAGGGCTATACTCCCCTAGGGGCTATAGGCTATAGGGTTTACTAAGTACTTTGTCCTCTATATGTCCTCCTCCTTCTAGTAATCTTTGAAACCTCCTCTTTAGTTATTCCTCCCTTCTCTTTAGAGTAATTAGTCCTAGGTTACTACTCTAGTTCCTTATCCCTAGGATAGATTCCCTCCCTAGAAAGGTTAGCTTATTAACTCGGTATTAGTTCTTATAGTAGTTATAGCTACGCTAGGCTCGATAGGTAGCCGAATAGTTTTCTAAATAGCTAGTCGCCTTAGAGCTAGACTCCTTTATACCTAGGCGCCGGTTTTCGTATCCTTAGAGATAGGAGAGATTTAGCTCTATCGACGACGTCGTCGCCTATAGGTTCGTAGCTAGTACCGCATATAGGTACTCTCCTTCGCTAGCTAAGTAATAATAATATAGTATAGTTATAGTACTATATATCGTATAGCCTAAAGTTAGATATTTAGATACTAGCTCTAATATACTAAGCCTTAAGAATTTAGCTCTTTAGAGGTAATAGTTAGAGACGATATAGTAACCTCTCGTAGTAATAGTATAACTAATAACTATTAGAAGTTCTTCGAAAGGGCAATATAGTAGTATTTACTATAGGAAAACGTAGTCTTAGTACTTGTATATAAATCTAACTAACGTTCGACGTATATTACTACTACTAACTATTATTCTATATCTCTACTAGTATTATTAGACTATATTTATATAGCTTCTCGAGTACTTTATAGTATTTAAACTAACCTAAGTAATTAATATTATCTCCCTATCTTTTATATACTAGTTCTAGGTATATCTAGAAGTCTATCTACTAATAAGGTATCCTAAAAGGAAGACAATATACCTAACTCCTAGGCCAAGGTACGAGCGCCTACGAGTATAGGAGACATAAGTATACCTTTCTATAAACAAAGTAACGATAGTAGTCCTAAGGAAAGATAGAGGAAGGGAGGGATCTAGCCTCTATCCCTAAGCTAGACTAAGGGATAACTAGTATCTAAACTAGGCCCTAAAGGCCTAAAAGACTAGCCTAACTAGCTAAAAACGAATAGTAATATATAAAAGAACCTCTAAGCCCTTATAGACAATATCTAAAAGGCACTAGACGCTCCCTAGGCCCTAGACTTCCTATCCCTCCTCTCCCTCCTCTAGTAGGCCTAGACATAGCTCCTATACTAGCTAAAGGATACTAATACTACTAATATTCTCTAAACCTATATATAGAACCTCTAAACCGCTACAAAATACCCAAACTAAAAACATAGGCATAGGCTACCTCCTAAGGCTAGCTAGCTATACTAAGTATATAGAGAATTCCTCTAGAAAGTTATATAATTATAGTAAGAGTTAGTTATAAGGAAGAGTAAGAAAAACTAAAGGGCCTTACTAACTAAGAGATACTATAGGGACTTAAAGACCTAGGAGTAATTACTATTAAGAAACTTAAGAATAGTAACCTAAGGATCTTTATAGTATCTAAACCTACTAAAGACAAACTAATAAGCGAACTAGGGTAGATATAGAAGACACTCCTTAGTACTATAGTAGAGGCCCTAATATACTAGATACTAGTCTATAGCTTTAGGACTATAGGATTTAATCCTAAGGACCTAAACTATATCTATAAGATCTAAGAAGAGAATAGAAGACTCTATCTATACCTTAAGATATCCTAGATAGCCTAGCTAAAAAGCCGAAAAGTTATAGAAGGAAAGATACACTCCTCTATTATCCTAAATATATAGAGCCTAGCTTAGGTAAGGGAAATTATATAGAAAGGTCTAGTATCCTAAGGCATCCTCCTTACTATAGAGGAGTTCGACCTAAAGTAGAGACCTATATAATACCTTAAATATAGACAATTTAGATATATTGCAAAATACTATAGAGCCGAATAGATATATAGAAAATATATAGGACTACATAGGATAGACAAATATTAAGGAATACTAAGGAAATGTAGTAACTACTAAGGTACCTATATAGTATAGTTAGTATTATATAAAGTAAAACAAGTAGCGATAGTAAAAGCGAGGGCATTTAGAGACTAAGTAACTAAGAGCTAGAGCTACCTAACTTACCTAAAAGATCCTAAAGACCTAGAAGGATAGACAATAATTAGGTCTAAGAGAAAGCTACTAGGAATATAAACCTAGATCTAGAAACCAAAGATAGGTTAAGAAAACTATTAGGGAGACTAGTAGGCACGAACTCTACTATCCTAGTAGGTAGAGTATAGAATAACAAAATCTCCTCCCTATTCCCTATAGTTATAGACTAAGAAGGATAGCTAAGCTAGAGCTAGAGCTAGGAAGCTATAGAAGATATATAAGTATACTAGAATACCTAAGATAAATAGTAGTAAAGGAAAACTTACTATTCTATAGTACAATACTAATTATAGCGTAGACAAGGTCCAAATCCTATTCCTCTAATAACTAGACCCGAAGGACTACTAAGTAGTAGCAATCTAAGAGCTATAGATTGACCCCTACAATAGGAATACTATAGTACACCTAGGATACTATACTATACTCCTAGGAATAGTATATCTAAGGGTTGCTATATACACCTCTAAGGAGATAAGTATATAAATATAGAATATAAAAGAATACTCTAGAGACATAATTATAGTTTGACTCCTTATAGGAGATCGATAGGTTAATATCCTAAACTACTATAATCCTTCTAGCTATACTAGAGACTATACCCTAGGCATCCTCCTACTAGTAGAAGATACAACCTAGGAAAAAGAGGAGGAAGAGACTATACTACTAGGCAACTTTAACCTATACTACTCTAGGTAGGGAGGAAATAATACCTAGAACTAATACTAGGTAGTAGACTACCTTATTAGAATTATAGAAAAGGCCTACCTTAACCTACTCCTAGAGCTAGGTACAATTATATAGGAGACTCCTAGGAGCTACTAGACCCTAGACCTAGTATTTAGGACTATAGGAATCTAATAGAATATATAAGAATATAGAATAAGAATAGACTTAGAAATAGGATTAGACTATATACTAATCTAAACTATAATCCTATAGGCCTAGACTAGTACTAGAGCCTAGGTATAAAGACTATAATAGAAAAAGATAGACTAGGACAAGATTAGAGCTAGGATAAAGAAGGAGGTATAAGAAATCTCTAATAAAGAAATAGATATACTATAATAGCTTAATGTAATAGCCTAAGAGGTCTAAGAGATACTAGCTAAGATTATCTAGAAGGATATCCTAAAGGCTAAACTATCTAAGTATACTAAAATAATCTAGTTAAGGGAGTATAGTATTGTAGTAAAAAAAACAAGATATTTTAAGAGAGAGTAGAGACAAGATAGACTAGAAAGGAACCTAGTAATATACCTAATAGCCTTATAGGCTAAAGGCAAGTAGATTAGGAAAGATAGGAACCTAGGCTAGAGAGATATAGTTAAAGAAGCTACCGAGGACCCGAATAAGATCTAGAAACTAGCTAGGTAGGCTAGGGAAGGAAAAGGCTAAAGATACCCCCTTCTATAATTCCTAGAGATTAGGGATAAGGATAGTATAATACAAATAGAAAACTAAGGAAAGATAGAAATACTAGCCTAATACTTCTTTCTAGAGCTAAGAAAAGCTAACTTAGACGATATACAATATGTATCCTACCTAAGCCTATTCTAGATAGAGGAAGAGGTTCGAATAGGAGAACTCTAGAAGATACTTAATATACTCCCTAAGGGAAAAGCCCTAGGGCTAGACTAGATCGTTAACCTAGTACTAAAGGAATACTAATAGGAACTTAGACCTATACTATACAAATTCTTTATAGTATACCTATAATAAGGATATTACCCTAAATCCTTTAAGTACTCTATAATAGTTGTCTTAAAGAAACTATAGAAGCCGGACTATACTAAACTAGGAGTATATAGACCTATAGTACTACTAAATACTATAGCAAAGGTCCTAGAGGCTATTGTTATAGGGAGAATAAGTAAGGAAGTAGAAGAAAGGGATCTCCTCTCCTAATCCTAGATAGGAGCTAGACTAGGAAGATCTACTATATTAGTCCTAGAGCTAATAATAGAATAGGTCTAGATAGTCTAGAAGACGGACCTAACAATAGTAGTATTAATACTATGCTTAGACATATTAAGGGTATTCGACAATATATTATACTAGAGACTAATATATAATATTAGAATAAAAGTATATCTATAATACATTATATAATTTATCTAGTTATTCCTTTAGAATAGGACTATATACCTTAGACTTAGGGAATACATAGATTAAGTAAGGCCTTAAACAACTAGAATACTATAAGGATTAATCCTCTTACTAATCCTATTCCTATTCTTTATATCTATACTCCTCCCTAATCTTAAGGATAGAGGAACTATAGTAATAGGCTTCGTAGATAACTCTAATATCCTTATATATAGAAAAAGTATAGAAGGGAACTATAGAAAGCTAGAGATAGCGTATAACAAGTATATACAATAGGTAACTAAATATAGGGCTATCTTTATACTATAGAAGTACTAACTAATCTACTTTACTAGGAGTAGGAAAAGATATAACCTATAGGCTATAGTTAATATACTAGGATTTAAGGATAGGCCTATACTATCCCTCCGACTACTAGGGATATAGATAGATTCGAAACTATAGTAGGGTCCCTATATTAAGAAAGTAGTAGAGAAAGGCATATCCTAGATATCCTTACTCTAAAGGCTATACAAATCTATATAGGATAATAGGAAGCATTATTCTAAAAGGTAAGGTACCTATATATAGCTATAGTAAGGCCTATAATAATATATAGGGCTAAAGTCTAGATAATACTAGAAGGACTACTTAGATATAGAAAAGGGGCTACCTTAAGGTTAGAAAAGATCTAAAACTAGGCCCTAAGATATATTATAGAAGTATATAAGAGTATAGAGGAAGGGGTCCTCTAAAGAGAAATACAAATCCTACCCCTCTATATATATATATATATATATATAAGAGAGATAATAAGACAATAGTTAGTTAAGGTAAACGATAAACCTACTACTTAGTATATCTAGGAGAGATATAAGAAGGTCTAGAAGGAATATAGGAGGAGTAGGGGCATAGTCTAAATATAAGACCTAAAGATAAGATAGAGAGAGATAGTAGAATAGATTAATGAATAGACTAGGGAATATATCTAATAGGAGGGAATAATACCTAAATTATAGTAGATATACTAGAAATCGAATATATAATAGGAAAGTTAAGTTAGGAAAAGGTAGATATCCTAATAGAGCTAACAACTCCCTATAGCCTAGTAAGAAGGACTAAAGGGTAAGGACCTATATTAGGGATAGTTAAGAAAATAGAGTATAATAGTAATCCTAATTAGGACTAAATATATTAGCTTAAATATATATCTAATAAGGAGGAGGGTTCTAGGCAAGATACTAGAGTATATATATAGATATAGGGCCTAGATACCTAAGTATATTATACTTTCCTACCTAGAGAGACAAAGGATAAGGAACTAACTTCTCTAAAAGATAGGATCGTTATAGTAGGAGATTACCTAGACTAGGAGAGGCTTGAATAAAGTAACAAGATAGATAATTAAGGAGAGCTTCCTTAAGTAGTTCTCCCTTATAAAGGAGGAGCTAGAGAAGGAAGAGGAGGATGGTAGGAAGTAGGACTAAGAGCTTAGTAAGAGGAAGGAGTAATAGAGATCCTCTCTATATCCTATAGCCTAAATAGATATAAAAGGTAGGGATGGAATCCTATATAGTAGGAAGAAGGCGAAGGGTTTTGTACTAGAGGCTATAGGCTAAGGGCTTTTACCTTTAAAGATAGATAGGGATAGCTACTTGTCTAGTAGTTAGAATAGTATAGTAATACAAGAATTTACTACTAATAAGGTTGTTAGGGGCTAGGTATGTAGCAACGTATAGAACACCCGCCTAACCGATAACATAGTAGGTAGTAGAACTAATAAGTGCCTCCTAAAAGGATTGCGTAGAGCGCTAGGTTAAAAAGGCTATGCGAGTCACGTACGTCTAGCGTACGCCCCTAGCGCGCGCCGCTTAGTATACTTAGGGCTTAGTAAGAGACCTTACCTTATCGAGGTCCTTATAACTATCCCCTTTCTCCTAGTATAGCTATCCCTAGCTATAGACAAACCTAACTCCTCGTTAAGCTATCCTATATACGCATTCTCTCGCGCCTCTAGCGCTTCGAATACGCCTCGCGTACGTTACTACTTCGTATAGCTAGTTACTACGCGAGAACTCTTTATTACTATATAGTAGAATTTTTATGTTTCTACTAGTAACGTGGCTAGGCAGGTCTAGCGTATTCCTAAGAACGTATTAATTGTTATTATTAGTAACTAGGTAGCCTATATATAAGTAGTGTCTATAGTCTACCTAAAAACTTCCCCTATTTCTAAGCTTTCTACTAGTACCGCGCTAGTACCTCGCTAGTACTACGCAAGCTCCTCTTACGTACTAACTAACAAATTCTATACTACTCTCTATATAGATCTAGCCCGTATCCCGCTTACGTCGCGCAAGCGTAGCGCCGCTAGTCCTACTACCCTAGTTACGGCTAGTAAGCGCTTTAGGCCTAATATAGAAGGTTGTAGTAGATGCTTCCTATATATAACTACTAATAGTAAGAATAATCCCCGCGTGCTCCTCGTACGCGTCTCGTAACTAACCTACTATAGAGGATCTAAATAATATATATATTAGAGGTAATATATACCCTACTACTAAGAAGAAGTACTAGAGATATACTAAGGGGCACTATCCCTATAAGCTAGTTATAGTACTATACCTCGTCGCGCTACTCTAGCGTATACGTATAGCTCGCGCTAAGCGCGCTACTTACGACCTAGACGACCTTAAGTATAGGGGTAATCCTATCTAGGCCTAG
>LFZO01000329.1:0-59353 GCA_001578225.1 Pseudocercospora musae | reverse complement strand
TCTAGGATCTTATAGTTGGTTTCTATTGTCTTAGACTAGGCTAGGATGTTTGTATTATCTACAAACCCTAATACTAATGTGTTATTTAATTCTAGGAGTAGGAGTAGGTCTACTATAAAGATAAGGAAGAGGATTAGGGAGAGTGTTAATCCTTAGGGGATTCCCTTTTTAGTTAGTATTAGGTCTAATTTGAATTTGCCTAGAATAAGCTATATTGATCTTTCCTATAGGAAGGACTAAATGAATTGGACTATCTAGTTTAGTATAGCTTTCTACTTAAGTATATTTAGGAGCCTTTTATAGGAGACATTGTTAAAGGCTCCTAAGATGTTAAGGGAGAGGAGGGTTGCTACCTAGTTTTAACTATAGTACTAGATATGCTTAATCTGTTCCGTAATTAGTTCTATAGCTATTAGTATTAACCTCTTCTTTCTTCCTCCTATCTAGCCTTTAGGAAGGATGTTCCTTTCCTCGATAAAGGTTGTTAGCCTTTTAGTAACGATCTTCTCTAGTACCTTGCCTATTATGTTAAGTAGGGCTATTAGTCTATAGGCTTTAAGCTGTGTATAGTCCTCCTTCTAGGGCTTCCTTAGCACTACTATTAGGGATTTCCTAAATGGTCTTAGGTAGTGTCCTAATACTAGGCTTTATATAAAGACATTGGCTAGTACTAGGGCTAGCTCCTTCTTACATACTTTTAGAAGTTTGTTGTAGATCTTGTCTTCTCCTAGTGCCTTATTGCCTAGAATTTTTTTTAGGATCCTTTTAATAGTTTTAGGTTTAACCTAGGTATCTCTTAATATGTCTAGTAGTTAAGTCTCTAGTTCTTTCTCCTTTATATCCGATAGGTCTACTTATACTTTTCTATAGAAGAAGTGTTAGCCTAGGGCTCTTGCTTTCCCTTCCATTGTAGTCTATATTTGTCCTTATTAGTCCTTAATATCCGGGAATTGTAGTAGTATATCCTTTCCCTATTTAGGTTTCCTTACCTATTTAGCTATCCTCTATATCTCCTCTAGTTTCTTTGTAATTATTCCTATTATGGATCTCTATTCTTGCATCTTATCTTTCTTGATCTAGATCTTCTTTTCCTAGTAGGCCTTATTGTAGTTGTCCTATACTTCCTAGGTATAGGTTTATATCTACTGCCTCCTAGCCTTCCTTGCTACTTTAACTTTCCTTATACACTTACTAGTCTAGTATAGTTACTAGTATAGTAAATGTTTCTTTACTAGGGTATGCTTTTTAGCTACCTGTTTCAGGATTCCTATTAGCTCTTCTACTACCTTGTTAATATCCTCTAGCCTTAGTAGGTACTTTGTTAAGAGTTCCTCTAGTTTTAGGTCTTTTTTTAGTTCCTCCCTAATCCTATCCCATTAGGCCCCTTTCTAGTTAAGCTTTTCCTCTAGTTCCCTTTCCTAATTAGCCTAGATATTTAGCTCAACCTATACTAGGAAGTAGTCTAATAATTCTTCTAGTTCCTAGTTAACCCTACATCTTGTAATCCTATTCCTAATCTAATGTAATGCAAAGCATAGGTCTAGTGTACTACTACTTCCTCTTGCCTCCTAAGTAACTAATCCTTTTAAGGTAATAATTTCCATTTCTTCCCTCTTTAATATATCAATTAGCCTTCCTACTAGGAAGTAGTAAGCTAGGGTAAAGTCTAAGCCCTAGAGGGGGTAGTAGAGGTTGAAACCTCTAAGTAGGACTTAGTAGGTGTTCCCCTAGATAACTCTAGATATTCTTTCTAAGGTTTTTAGTTAGGTACTACTCCTTGAGTCTAGTAGTAGGTTGTATATGTAGTAGACTTGGAGTATACCTTAGGATGTTTCTACTTGAACTAATGTTAGGTCCCTATCCTCCTATAGTATGGCCTACTAGGTTTCTATAGCTATTTCCTTACTAATATAGATATATGTCCTTAGGGCTCCCTAGTTGTAGATAATTAGGTAGTATCTTAGGTCTTTAATAGTTGCTAGTCTCTTTATATATAGGTTAAGCTAGGGCTCCTAGATTGCGATAATGTAATGTTCTTTTAGGTTTAGTACTTGAAGGAAGCTCCTCTATACCTTATCTTTACTCTTGTTAATATTGTACTATATAATGTTTAGTAATGTTATACTGTTTATTAGGTTTCATCCATATCGTTTCCTTATAGGTTTTCCTTTAGCCTTTCCTTACTTTGAACTAATATTTAGCTAAGCTTCTTCTACCCTACTTCCTTTCCTACAATGTTAAGGTATCTTAGTCTCCCTAGTTACTAGTAGCTCTCTAGTACTAGTAAGGCCCTAAATAAGAACCCATTATCTTGTCTTAACCTCTTTTGTAGTACCTAGTTAGGTTGCCTCTATACCTAACTACCCTAGCTTGTTATATATCTTGTTAGTGTGTTGATTCTAGCTTCCTTTGCCTTCCTAGCTACCTACATTCTTACTAAGCATTCTTTTGCCTAAGAGGGGTATCTTTTAGTATAGTATATACATCTTGCTTCTCCCTTGTATACTTTGCATTCTTTAACCTAGTAGTCCCCTACATAATAGGAGTAGGTATTGGTTGTCTTTATGTACTTAGCTACTAAGTATCTATAGTGCTAACATTTGAAGTACTGCATTATCCTATAGTTGCTTCTATATACCTCTGTTTCTAATCTTTCAAAGTCCTAGAATAGCCCTTAGTCTAGTACTATATTAGCTTGCTCTATACTCCCTACCTAGATAATTAGAGAGGACTACTTCTTAGTCTCTTCGATTTTCCTTTTGATCTATGCTACCTTTATAATCTTTAGGCCTAGGCATATAGCTTAGTTTTGTCTCTATAGGTTCCCGATATCCTATTCTTCCTTAAAGCTCCTTATTATACTATAAGCTATAATTATAAACTACTATTAGGAGACCTTTATAGTTTTCCCTATCTTAGTTGTCTATTCTTTTTGTGTTTCTAGCTTCTTTTTGTCCTACTCCTAGGCTATAAATAGCTTAATTACCCCTTTCCCTTCGTTCCTAGCCCTAATAACCTCCTTAACTATAATTCTTTCTACAATCTCTTTCCCTAAGAGTCCTTAGATTTCCTTTTGCTCCTATAGGTCTATAATGTAGACTCTAACTACTGTCCTCGGGGATTTTAGCGCCTCCTAACTAGCTACTACTACCTAGGTACAGTAGTTTGGGCTTGTCTCTTATTGTTTCTTCGTAATCTTTGCTACTACTATATTAGCTACCTTTGTAATCATATAGCCCGCTTGATTGTGGATTGCTTTTAGTCCTCTAAGGAGTTCTAAGATTATTATCCTATATGCCCTCTCCGGGGTTTTTCTATCTTCCGCCTTTAGTACCTCCTCTACCCTAGTACATAGTACTTTCCATTCGTCCTCCCTCCCTTCCTAACTGTTTTCCCTTCGTCTCTAGTTGTTCGCTACCATCGGTCCTCTTACTTCCTTTTACCTATTATATATACTTATTATATACTATCTCTAGCTTTCTATAGTTCCCTTCTATACTTTTTCTATATATAAGAATGTTAGAGTTCTTATACTATATAGGCTTTCTTAGAAGATGGTTTCCTAGTCTTCTTTTCTAGGGATTATATCTTTAGGCTTAGTTTCTTTACTATCTCCTTTAGTTACTCTTTGTTAAGTAAAGATCCCCTCCTAGCCCTAGATAGGGATTGTTTCTTTACTACCCTATAGCTCTACTTTAGCTTAATAGCTACTTTTGCCTTATCTAGGCTAGGGTACTCTTTAATCTAGTATATTCCCTTATATAGGAAGTAAGTATTATCTCTACTACCTCCTACCTCACTCCTCTTCTTAGTAAACATAGCTATCTCTTAGCTTGTTATTTGTTCTTACTTTTCCCTTAAAATACTAAGGATATCCTATAGACTAAGGTCCTACCTTAGATTAATCCTATCCCTAGTAGTACTAAATAATTCTAGTAGGGTAGCTAGAAGCTATTAAATCTTTCTCTCCTTAGTCTTGATTTCTTTAAACTAGGGAGAGATTAATACTACCTTCCTAGCTATACTACTTAGGCTCTACTATGCTTTATTAATTGTCTAACCCTCTTCTATACTAAAATTAGTATACTACTAGAGTAAACTTCTCCCTATTATCTATAGTTTCCTCTTATATTTCCCTTTTGCCTAGTCCTATAAATGCTTTGTATATTCGAGCTCTTAATATTTATCCTAATTATCTTCTAAAATGTAGATAAATATTTTATACAATACTATTGCATTGTAAACCTTATAGCTTGCTCTTCTAATTAACTAATCTAAAGATTCTAATAATATTATTAAGATATACTTAGATAGTATAGATACTAGGGTATTAAGGACTACTTTATCTAGTACCTATTTAACCTTTAGTTTTATTAGGTACATCCTAATAATCTTAAACTATAATTCATGATTCTCTCTTATTAAGATTAGTATAGCCCTTCTCTTGCTAATTCTACCTTCTTAATCTATAATTTCTTCTATAAATCAAACCTAAACAAACTCTAGAAACAAGCTCTTTCTTTAATCTAAAAATAATAGTTTCTAGATAGCTGTCTTCCTTAGTTAGTAGATCCCTAGCTCTACTAAGCCTCTAATAGTTTTAAAGGTTACTAATAACTTGGTATAGATCCCTAATCTACAAGACTCCCTTAAGTTCTTCCTAACTATTATAACCTATAGGTTAGAGTATTCGTAGTACTAAGTACTAAATCTAAGGCTTATCTAAAGATACTTAAGACTTAGGCTTATCTATTCCCTTTACACTCTAAGCAATCCAATACGCCTTAAGCAAGTATGCCTTACTAGGTTCTTTTATAGCTTATATGTATAGAGCTTCTTTATACAATGTATATAGGTCTACCTTAAGTCTCCCTCTCCTATTTTGCCTCTTCCTTCTAGGACTACACTTATAGGTTTAGGAGTAACCTATACTACTTTAGTCTTTCTACCTTATAGTTACAAACCCGGGCTTATAACCTATCGAGCTAAGGAGGGCCGATAGGTATAAATAGATCATAAACTATAATAGAAGCTACAAGGAATAGTAGGGGCTAAAGTAGGAATAGCAAGTATATTATTGTTGTTATCTATAGGTTAGAGCTAAACCTAAAAGGTATTAGCTTAGATTAGTTACATAATTACTATTATGTAATCTAGCCTATCCTAGCATTCTTTTCTAGGTTACTAACTAGACTATATATCCTAATAATGTTTTCTATATATCCCTACTCGAGCTATAGAAAGGGCACAAGGGCGAGGAGTATAAGGTTAGTATACTAGTTATAGAGGATACGGATAAGTAGTATATAGAAGAAATTATAAAGAAGAAGATATAGAAGGGAGAGACTTACTACCTTATTAGATAGGTAGGCTAGCTAGAAGAGTATAATACTTAGGAACTAGTAGATTATATAGAAGACTTAGTAGTACTTAATATATTTAAGGCATAGGCGAGATATAGTTAGAGAATATAAGAATAAGATAAGATAGGATTAATAGTATATACTCGTTTTGCTATTAATAGGAATATTTAGTCTAGTTTAGAATAAAAGAAATAATATATTCGTAACGCTTGCGCGCTATAGATATATAACCTATTAACTAGGTCTATAGAGCTAGTTACTCTTATAACTATCTAGGGCCTCCTACTCTTTAGGTATAGATATAAAGCCTATAGTAGTATCGACTACTACTAAAGTAGTATAGGTACTCTTTAGGGCGAGGTTCTATCGCGGTTAGTAGGCGCTTAATAGGCGATAGGGATACGAGGAAGATACGTACCTAGTAGCCGATTTCTACTAGACTAGAGAGTTTAATATTAATATACTCTAGGATAGCTACTAAGTCTAGACCGTTAATAGTAGCTAGCGCGCCGCCTACGCCGCAGTTACGCTTAAGTAGTATACTATTACTAGTAATCTTATTCTTATTATAGTAGTAGCTATTAAGGGAATTCTTAATCTCTAGAAAAGTTAGATAGTTAGTAGACGCGACGTATACGAGGAGAAAGCGATACGTATAGTTAGTATACAAATTAAGGCGCTCTATAATCTAGTCTAGATTAATCTAAGCCTATATAAGATTATTCCTATACTTAGGATTAAGTAGGTCGTAAGTATCGCGCTTAGCGTAAGCTATATATATACGCTATAGTAGCGAGACGAGGTATAGTACTATAACTAGTTTATAGGAATAGTATTCCTTAATATAGCGCTAGTACTTCTTCTTAGTAGTAGGATATATATTACTACCTAAGTATACATCGTTTAGATTCTCTATAGCGAGTTAGTTATAAGGCGCGTATAAAGCGTATATAGGGATTATTCTTACTATTAGCTATTATATACTAGAAGTATCTACTATAACCTTCTATATTAGGCCTAAAGCGCTTACTAGCCGTAACTAGAATAGTAGGACTAGCGGCGCCGCGCTTACGTAATACTACTAGAGTACTAGTAGGATCTATACTAAGAGAGATATAAAATTATTAGTTAGTATATAAGAGGAGCTTACGTAGTACTAGCGAGGTACTAGTATAGTACTAGTAGAAAGCTTAGACATAGGGAAAGTTTTTAGGTAGACTATAGATACTATTTATATATAGTAGTAGTAAATTCTTGCATTACTATACTATTCTAACTACTAGACAAGTAGCTATCCCTATCTATTCTTAAAGGTAAAAGCCCTCGGCTTATAGCCTCCGGTACAAAACCCTTTATCTCCTTCCTACTTTGTAGGATTCTATCCCTACCTTTATTGTCTATTTAGGCTCTAGGATATAGAGAGGATCTCTACGGCTCCTTCCTCTTACTAGGCTCCTATTCCTACTTCCTACCTTCCTCCTCCTCCTTTTCTAGCTCCTCCTTTGTAAGGGTAAACTATTCTAGGAGATCCTCTCTAATTATCTACCTAACTACTTTATTTAGGCCTCTTTTAGTCCGGGTAAGCTCTTACTATAATAACCCTATCCTTTAGATAAGTTAGTTTCTTGTCCTTTATCTCTCTAGGTAGAATAGTATAATATACTTAGGTATCTAGGCCCTATATCTACATATGTATTCTAGTATCTTGCCTAGAGCCCTTCTCCTTATTAGGTATGCATTTAGGCTAATGTGTTTAGTCCTAATTAAGGTTACTATTATACTTTGCTTCCTTAACTATCCTTAGTATATTTCCTTGCCTTTTAGCCCTTCCTACTAGGCTATAGAGAGGTGTTAGCCCTATTGGAATGCCTACCTTTTCCTAACTTAGCTTTCCTATTACGTTTCCTATCTCTAGTATATCTACTAATACTTAGGCATTATTCCCCCTATTAAATGTATTCCCTAGTCTATCTCTTAATCTATTCTACTAGCTATCTCTACCTTGTCTTTAGGTCTTGTACCTAGGCTATGCCTCTATTCCTCCTATATTCCCCTTAGACCCTTTTATACCTCTCCTAGATATACTTAGTAATAGGTTTATCCTCTATCTTAACTACTTATTGCCTTGTTATCTCCTATATATATAGAGAGATAGGTAGGATTTGTGTTTCCCTTTAAAGAATCCCCTCTACTACGCTCTTATATACTCCTATAATATACCTTAGTATCTAGTTTTAGACCTTTTCTAGCCCTAGGGTAGCCCCTTGGGCCTTTTCTATATCTAGGTAGTCCTTCTAGTATTATCTAGACTTTAGCTCTATATGTTATAGTAGGTCTTACTACTATAGTATATAGGTATTTCACCTTCTAGAATAATGCTCCCTATATAGATTTGTATAGCCTTTAGAGTAAGGACATCTAGGATATACCTTTCTCTACTACTTTCTTAATATATAGGCCCTACTATAGTTTCGAATCTACCTAAACTCCTAGTAGCCTAAGAGATAGAGTAGGTCTATCCTCGAACCCTAGTATATTAACCGTAGCTTATAGGTTATGTCTTGTTCTACTTCTTATAAAGTAGATTAGTTAGTACTTCTATAGTATAAAGATAGCTCTATACTAAGCTACCTATTGTATATATTTGTTATATACTATCTCTAGCTTTCTATAGTTCCCTTCTATAGTTTTCTTATATATAAGGATATTAGAGTTATCTACAAATCCTATTACTATAGTTCCCTTGCCCTTAAGGATAGGGAGGAGCGTAGATATAAAGAATAGGAATAGGATTAGTAAGAGGGTTAATCCTTGTAGTATTCTAGTTGTTTAGGGCCTTACCTAATCTATGTATTCTCTAAGCCTAAGGTACGTAGTCCTATCCTAGAGGAATGACTAGATAAAGTGTACAATGTACCGTAGATATACTTTTATTCTAATATTATATATTAGTCTTTAGTATAATATATTATCGAATGCTCCTAATATATCTAAGTATAGTATTAATACTACTATTATTAAGTCTGTTTTCTAGACTATCTAGACCTGTTCTATTATTAGCTCTAAGGCTAATATAGTAGATTTTCCTAGTCTAGCTCCTATCTAAGATTATAGGAGGAGGCCCCTAGCCTCTACTTCTTTGCTTATTCTCCCTATAACAATAGCCTCTAGGACCTTTGCTAGGGTATTTAGTAGTACTATAGGTCTATATACTCCTAGTTTGGTATAGTCTAGCTTCTATGGTTTCTTTAGGACTACTATTGTAGAGTATTTAAAGGATTTAGAATAGTATCCTTATTATAGGTATATTATAAAGAACTTACATAGCATAGGTCCTAGTTCCTATCTATATTCCTTAAGTATTAGGTTAATAATCTAATTAGGTCTTAGGGCTTTACCCTTAGGGAGCCTATTAAGTATCTTCTAGAGCTCTCCTATACTAAGTTCTACCTCTATCTAGAATAGGCTTAGGTAGAATACATTTTGTATATCTTCTAAGTTAGCCTCCCTCGGTTCTAGAAAGAAGTGTTAGGCTAACACTTCTACTTTCCCTTAGTTTTCTATTTGCATTGTACTATCTTTATCCTTAAGCTCTAGGAACTATAGAAGGGGGTATCTTTATCCTACCCCTTCCCTAGCCTACCTAGCTAGCTTCTAGATCCTATTCGGGTCCTTAGTGATTTCTTTTACTATATTTCTCTAGCCTAGGTTTCTATCTTTCCTAATCTGCTTTCCTTTAGCTTGTAAGGTAGTTAGGTATACTACTAGGTTCCCTTCTATTCTATCTTAGCTCTATTCCCTCTTTAGGTATCTTATCTTCTTTACTATCTTACTACACTCCTTTAACTAGGTCATTTTAGTATGTTTAGATAGTTTAGCCTTTAGGATGTCCTCCTAAATTATCTTAGTAAGCATCTCTTAGACCTCCTAGGCTATCGCATTAAGCTATTATAGTGTGTCTATTATTCTAGTAGAGATTTCTTGTACCTCCTTCTTTACCCTAGCCCTAATTTTTTCCTAGTCTACCTTTTTCTACTATAGTCTTTATATCTAGGTTCTAGTACTAGTCTAAGCCTATAGGATTATAGTTTAGATTAGTACATAGTCTAATCCTATTTCTATATCTATCCTTATCCTACATTTCTATACATTTTATTAGATTCCTATAGTCCTAAATACTAGGTCTAGGGTTTAGTAGCTCCTAGGAGTCTCCTATGTAATCGTACCTAGCTCTAGTAGTAGGTTAAGGTAAGCCTTTTCTATAATAGTAATGAGTTAGTCTACTACCTAATATTAGTTCTAGGTATTGTTTCCTCCCTACCTAGGGTAGTATAGGTTGAAATCCCCTAGTAAGATAATCTCTTCTTCCTCTTTCCCCTAAGTTATATCCTCTACTAGTAGAAGGGTACCTAGGGCTCGGTCTCTAGTAGGGCTAGATAGGTTGTAGTAGTTTAGGATATTAATCTACCTCTCTTCTACTAGGAGTCTAACTATAATTATATCTCCCGAGTATTCTTTTATATTCTATGTTTATATACTAATTTCCTTAGATACGTATATAGCAATCCTTAGATATACTACTCCTAGGAGTATAGTATAGTATCCTAGATATACTACTATATTCCTATTACTAGGGCTAATCTATAGTTCCTAGATTGCTATTATCTAGTATTCTTTCGGATCTAGCTATTAGAGGAATAGGATTTAGATCTTGTCTATACTATAGTTAGTATTGTACTATAGGATAGTAAGCTTCCCCTAACTACTATTTATCCTAGGCATTCTAGTATGCCTATATATCTTCTATCGCTTCGTAGCTCTAGCCTTAGCCTAGTTACCCTTCTTAGCCTATAGCTAGGGGGAATAGGGATAAGATCTTAGTATTCTATAATCTACCTACTAGGGTAATCGAGTTTGTGCCTATTAGTCTCCCTAGTAGTCTTCTTAATCTATCGTCTATATCTAGGTCTAGGCTTGTACTCCTAACTTTTCTCTTAGACCTAATAGTTGTCTACCCTTCTAAGTCCCTTAGATCTTTTAGGTAGGTTAGGTAATTCTAGCTCTTTATTACTTAGTCTCTAAACGCCCTTGCTTTTGCAATAGCTACTTGTTTTACCTTGTATAATACTAACTATACTATATAGGTACCTTAATAGTTACTATATTTCCTTATTATTCCTTAGTATTCGTCTATTCTATATAGTCCTACGTATTTTCTATACGCCTATTCGGCTCTATAGTACTTTGTAACATGCCTAAATTGTCCGTACTTTAGGTATTGTATCGGTCTCTACTTCGGATTAAATTCCTCTATAGTAAGTAGAGTACCTTAGGATATAAGGCCCTTTTATATAATTTCCCTTACTTAAGCTAAGCTTTATGTATTTAGAATAATAGAGGAGTGTATCTTGCCTTCTATAGCCCTTCGGCTTTTTAGCTATACTACTTAGGATATCCTAAGGTTCGGGTAGAGTCTTCCGTTTTCTTCCTAGATCTTATAGATATAGCTTAGATCCTTAGGGTTAAATCCTACGGCCCTAAAGCTATAGACTAGTACCTAGTGTATTAGGATCTCTACTATAGCGCTAGGGAGTGTCTTCAATATCTACCCTAGTTTATTTATTAACTTGTCTTTAGCGGATTTAGATACTACAAATACCTATATATTACCGCTCTTAAGTTTCTTAATAGTAATTACCCCTAGGTCTTTAAGTCCCTAAAGTATTTCTTAGTTAGTAAGGCCTTTCATCTTTTCTTACTCTTCCTTATAGCCTACCCTTATAGTAATTATGTAACTTTTAAGGGGAATTCTCTATATACTTAGTATAGCTAGCTAGCCTTAGATAGTAGCCTATACCTATATTCTCGGTTCGGGTGTTTTCGTAGTAGTTTAGAGGTTCTATAAGTAGGTTTAGAGGGTGTTTGTAGTATCGGTATCTTTCAATTAGTATAGGAGCTAGGTCTAAGCCTACTAGAGGAGGGAGAGGAGGGATAGGAAATCTAGGGCCTAGGGAGTATCTAGTACCTTTTAGATATTATCTATTAGGGTTTGTAGGTTCTTTTAAATGTTTCTACTCGTTTTTAGCTAATTAGGCTATTCTTTTAGGCCTTTAGGGCCCGGTTTAGGTATTGATTAGCCTTTAGTCTAGCTTTGGGATAGAGGCTAGATCCCTCCCTTCCTCTACCTTTCCTCGGGTCTACCGTCGCGGTATTGTTTCTAGAGAGGTGTATTCGTGTCTCCTATGCTCGTAGGCTCTAGCGCCTTAGCCTAGGAGTTAGACATGTTTTTACACTACTATTTATATATAGGCTACCTAGTTACTAATAATAATAATTAATATATTCTTAGGAATATACTAGACCTACCTAGTAACGTTACTAGTAGTAAATATAAGAATTCTACTATATAATAACGAAGAGTTTTTGTATAGTAACTAGCTATCTAAAGTAGTAAGTTATAACGTACACGAGGCGTATTCGAAGTACTAGAAGCGTAAGAGAATATATAGATAGGATAGCTTAATAGGGAGTTAGGTTTGTCTATAGCTAGGGATAGCTATACTAGGAGAAAGGCGATAAATATAAGGACCTCGATAAGGTAAGGTCTCTTACTAAGCCCTAAGTATACTAAGTAGTATACGCTAAGCGTATACGTAGGACGTACGTAATCTATATAGCCTTTTTTTTACCTAGCGTACTATGTAATCCTTTTAGGAGGTACTTATTAGTTCTACTACCTACTATACTATTAGTTAGGTAGGTATTCTATATATTACTATATACCTAGCCCCTAACAAGTAGCTTAGTATCTAGCCGCAAGAGTAGTCTATAAAGTTAAACCTTAAACTTATTTATTTGTTTATTACTAATATACTAAAATAATTATAAAATCGCTATATTCTCGCTCTAGTCTCCTAAGATAGAACTAAGTAAACTAATAACTTTTCTAATAATCTATATATAGCTATTAGAAACGTTAGGATATAGGCGTAAGTAATTAAAGTAACTAACATATACTAAAGTATAGCTATATAGACTATATATAGGATTGGATCCGGATAAATACTTAAATAGTATATATTAGTATAGTAATTACTTAGATAGAAAGAGGCTTACTTAGATAGGATATATTAGTATAGGAATTACTTAGATAGTACTAATATTTATTATATTAGTATAGTAATTACTAGTATAGTACTTTCTACTTCCTATACTATAGGGAATACTACCTTTACTTCTATATCTTTACTTTCTATACTATAGGGGAATAAGGGAAATACTACCTTCCTTTCCTTCTATATCTTCCTTACTTATAAATAGCTATTTAGGAAAAAGAAAAGAATCTCTAAAAGGTAGGGACTTAGCCTAGATTAGTAGGAGTAGGAAGTCCCTAGATAGTAGAATAGGATAGGGGATCTAAAGAGCTTATATAGGGAATAGGTATCTATAATAGTCTATACTATAAGGTATAATAAACCCCTTCTACTAAAGGGAATATATCTCTCGTAGAGGTAGATCCTATCTAAGCAATTACTATACTAATATACCAATCCGATTCTATCCGAGTAATTACTATACTAATGTGTGCTATTTGAGTATTTACCCGTAGATCTTACCCTCACGCAGCCTGCTTTAGAGCCTCCACTTCCTTTGTGGCTCCTCCCACTGTGCATCCCATTATCCGACCGCACATTGCAGAGCCATTGCAAAACCGAGAGCAGTGCTGTATGCCCCGGTGTATGAGTTAGCCAAGAGCTCTAATCATCACGCAACTTATCTCAAGGAGCTTGCCTCCGCTGTATCTCCCACTTGTGCCTTGCAACTTCTAAGCACAATTTCTCAATCCGCTGCGCATTCTATGTACGGGAGTGAGTTGGTTCGATGCTCACCGTCTTCCAAGAGGTGAAACGTCCTTGCTTTCAGAGCTTTGGCCTAAGCCGTGCCTCGGGTTTTTCCTCCGTTGACTCCGAGCACATCGTGCAGATTGGAGTGGAGCTGCACTTGAATGATGTGATCTGAGTTAGCTCTCACTATCATGGTGGTATTGCGGCGAGCAGCGCAGCCACTTCCAAAACGTTGACTCCAATGTGTCTCCTATGATCCAACCACATGCTTATGTCAAGCCGCGATAAATGGAGCAGCGATGCGTTTCTTGGTATGATGAACAGGTTCTTATCATCTTCGTGGTATCCTTGAGGGCCATTGGCGAGCCTCTCTGGGAGCGTTCGCTTTTACTTTGCTCTTCAGGTTTAGAGAATATGTTCTAAGCCCGTTACACATATCGGGGCGACGCTTCTTTGTTGGTAGCTGTGAAGTGGCTCTTGCCTGCCTCCTGCTCAGGCGTGTATCGCTTTAAGCTCGTCTGCGTACCTAGGTAGCTTCCTTCATCTCATTTCCACGTGTATCGGACCTCAGCCTCCTCAATATGGTGTAGTATGGAGAGCGGCGCGTAGATCAATCGGTGTTGAAAGGTATTAGCGTTACCTACAAATGCCTGCAAAGCGGTCAGCTCAGCCAATCTTGCGTCTGCCGTGCCTTTCATCATGCAAGCATATGTTGCTAACCTGGCGCGAGATCAAGAGCTGTCACTGCATCCATCATCGTGATTAGCATTAGTTCTCGCTGTCTTAGCGGTCTATCTCCGAGTAGTCGTCTCAGCTATGCCTGCCGTCATCGAAACATGCACCCCTCATCTATCGTGATACTGAGAGCTGTCGCTGCAAACATCGGTGTGAGATCTGGGCTGGGTCTCACTAGCTCGCGCACGATCCAGATTTTCCGGACGGCGAGGAAGTTGGAGGACTACGAGGAGGCAGAGTGGTAAAAGCTCGCTGACAATCGCCTCGATCACGAGCTACATCGCGTAGGATTTCCGAAAGGCCGACATGTAGATCTTGGCTCGGTCAGGGGGACGATTCGCAGCTCGTCGTCAACAAGAAATGGAGCCGCGACGACTTCCAGCATATCTGTCTTGGCGACCTTGCCAATGACGAGGAAGTTGACAAGAAAGACCTCGCCGGGATCGATGGACAGGTTGACCGTGAGTGCTTGCCTCTGCTGTAGCTCTCATTCTTCAACCATGTAACCATGACGGCTTGCCGAGTCCAGAGCGACGCTGAATTTGTCGAGGTGATTTGAGCCAACTCTTGCTGATCTAGGCGCCTTTGCTTCAAGGACCTTTGCCTGCACCATGTCTCCCATCATCCAAACCCGTATTCGTAGTACAACCCGAACACGGGAACAGTGCTGCAATTTCTCGGCCTAATTTTACGTAGTGATCTCGTTGCAGATTTGAAGCTTCCTTGTCGCTCTATCGAACAGCTAGCCGGTGAGCACTGTGCCGAGTTGCGAAACTGGTGAGCTGTCGTCCGCTCAACCTCATTAGCAGAAACTCTCGTCATGAACGAGTAGGGCATGCGGATCTATGCTACTGTGGTCTTTGACAAGATTCCAGTCATGGCGGGCGATGCGAAGCGAAGGGCACTGGTGAGCTGTCGTGAGCTCGCCGCACTTGGACGAAGCTCTCCTCGGAAGCGGTCGATACAGATATCTCTGTGCTATCGTAGTCTCTGACACAATTCCAATCATCGCGGAGGCCGAGATGAGCCGCCGTCGACCCAAAATCACCGGATTAAAGCTCTCCTCCCTATTGGTCGGTGTACGCATCTCCTTGCGATTGGAGGTGTTGTCATCAAGTCGGTTATCGCTGAGATACCAGGTAAGAGATAGGCTGGACTTACACCTGTATGAGAAGCACTCTCCTCGTGACTTGCTAGTAAACGCACATCTGTGCTACTGCGTATCTCACCACCATCTCGGTCATTGCAGACATGTTGGGGTGGAGAGGTGCCGAATGCAAACATCCATGAACAGTGCTCTCATCGCGGTCCACCAGTCTATGCATATCTTTGTTGTTGCAATTCCCAGCACAGTGCCCCCGTCGCAGAGCTGTGGGGTGTGAAATGTGCCGGTCCTACACGTGACGAGTGGTCATGCTGCCCAACGCCCATTGTGACCTCAGCGTGTTTCGTGAGTAGAGATAGACTGGAGGTTTTTTCAAACTTCTTCAGGTGAGATGTGCTTGACATACACCCATATGAACCGTGCTCTCCTTCCGACCTTGCTAGCCACCGTCTTCACGATGAGTTTCGTGAGTAGAGCCGGAGTGGAGCTTGTTGACGCTCTGTCTTGGCGAGAAAATCAGGCTGAGGCCGCCCTCGTTGGCTGGCTCAACTCAAAAGCTACGAAATTCGACTCGCAACTACAATTTCACAATCAACAGACACTCAACAAAGCTCGAACACATCAATCACATACCAACTAGCCGAAGCGAATCTCAACTACTCCAAGACCCAACTGTGCACTTTCAAAATGGCCAATACCAGCCCTTCGCGCGAGGAGCTCAAAAACGTAACGTTCGAAAGCGTGGCTGCGGGCCAAAATTGCACCTTGGCCATCATAGAGCGCTCTGAGGACAAAAACGAGTGCTGCCGTAAGGCCGGTGACGACAGTCCTTCACAAACGCAAAGTGCCCGGCCGGACTCGGTCAGACAACTTACACCCGACATTCAGGAGCCTCCGCCTGCAAGTGATATACAGCGGTGGAGATCGTGGGCAGAGCCTGCAGGAGACGGAGGTGTGGAACGAAAGAAGGAGGTCGGATCACAATCTCGGTCGGCATGATTACCACAATATACGCGGGTGACAGAGACCTCCAGGCTGGACTCCGACACGGGATCTGATGAGAAATGCTGACACACGATGCCGCGAGAGACGATGATTGTGATGGACATTGCGGGCTCAGACGGAGATCATGGTGAACGTGGTTCGGATCCGGTGCAATAGTCGAGAATGCTAGGTGATCATCATAACATCAGCTAATCCATGCAGTTTTCCAACGAAGAGATACCTTCTAGCATGCTCTCTTTCCCTCTCGCTCCGGCATTACCATTATTCTGCTCTCCCTCATGTACACGAGTTTCTCCGGTATGCATCAACTACATGCTTGACTGCTTGCGCCTCAAGCTAGGTAACTGTGATAACGCTTATGTCGCGGCGCGCGGCTCTGTCTCGTTAATTTTCGCGTCTCCGTCCGCTTCTGCATGATCCGCTTCGGCTGTCGTCATAATCTGTGTGGATAGCCACCGACATAGCGGCAGTGCGTATGCTTTCGAATCTGATCGAGTCGGCGGTTTTTAGCTCCTGCGGGAGTTCTTTGACCCAGAAGACCTGTTGAAGGTCAGCATGAGAGTGATTAGGAGCTTGGCTATGACACGCCGGTAGTCTTTGCACGCGGACGACGGGGTAGATCTTGCTTGCGGGAAGAGGGGTGGTATGAAATGTCGTCGACTGACATAGATATCCGGCGAGCAACACCTGCCAGTTGCTGGTCGTTTTCGGCTTCTCGCGAGGCTCGCTTAAGCGCCTCATCACGCGCATTTTCGGTGCTCCTCCGCACTTCCTCGTGGCTTGGAGGCAGGCGCTCATTCTGCAAGTCGACCTTGCGCGCATCCTCGAAGGAATTAATGGCCTGCTTGATGCCCTCAGCGCCAAGCATCAATGTTCCAGCTGGAAGCCTGCCGCCAGAGGCCGTCTTCAGCTCGGTCACACGCTCAGACTCCTCACGCAAGACTTGGAAGACACGGGACAGTCTGCCGATGGCGAGGATCTTGTTCTTGATGGCTCGTCGCTTGTACTCCGTGCTGTCGGGGTCCATGCCGGCCATCGCATTAGGTCCTGTAAGTGGCGGCGATGATGGTCCGGAGGACAGAGGAGTGTCCTCTTCCAGTTCTTCCTTGCTGCATGTGTTGAGAATGGCGATCAGCATATCGGTGATCTTCTCGCCCACGAACGGAAGTGACCAAGTGAACACGTCCATGAAGTTTGGCAGCCAGTACGGGTGAGGTGTGCAGTTGAACTGTCTGATGTTCATAACGTTATTCTCGTACTTCAGCACCGCCGCTTTGTTGTTATACACGTCGAGGTAGTTTGGTGCAGAGAATATCGTCATTACCGAAGGGAAGCCAGTTGTGCGGGTCTTTCGGTACATTCGATAACCAGCATCTTGTGCTTCGTGCGCTCGAATAATGCTGAGGAGGTTGTTCTTTTCTAAGAAGGCACAAGCTGCTGGGTAGCTGAAGAAGTAAGAACAGCCCCGGACGTGGTTGTGTATGAAGTATTCTTGTGTCTTCTCTTGTCCGAACTCCTCGAGTGGATCTGCCCAGAGAATATCGCACATCAAGCCGTGTGTGGGAGGCTCGCGGAATCGATCAAGTGCCTTGATGTCCTCGAGTGTGTGCAGTTCCGGACTGAGACCACCATGAATACACAAAAATTGCTTGTTCATGACTGCGGCAAGTGGTAGCGAGCAGAACGATTCCATGCACGCCTCGTATACTTTCTCGCTGTACTTGTGCTTGCACTCCAGCTTGAAGGTGAAGTAATCTGTCAAATGCCTGCATTCGTGGTTGCCGCGAAGAAGCCAGAGGGTGTTGGGATACCACATCTTGAGAGCCCAGAGATACAGCACGCACTCGATGGAGAAGTAGCCACGGTCCACGTAGTCGCCAAGAAACAGATATCTCGTCTCTGCTGGGTCGCCACCGACCTCAAATAGCTTCATCAAGTCAAAGTACTGCCCGTGGATATCTCCACACACTGTGATAGGCGCGTCCATTTCTAAAAGATTGGGCTCTGCGTGCAGCAGCTGCGTGCCTGAGTTGATGATCCATAGCGCCTGCTCTTCTGTGAGACGACCTTCTCGGTAGAGGTGCTGCTTGAGGAATTGAAGATTCGGCTTTGAAGGGTCGTTTGGTGAGAGGATCTGGTCTTCAGTCGGCACTGCGAAGGCTGGGGCTTGTACGTCTACGGAGAACATGGTCAGCATTCAGCTCGAGTAGCGACTGTCCGAGTGCCAAACTCGACACCGCTTGTATGCATGGCGCCTGAACAGTACACCTAGATACTCGGCATACCTTTGCAAACTCGGTCCTGCGTGCTCACTTGAGTGCCATCTTCCATAGTGTGCAGGGTGAAGTCGATCTCTGGGACCTGCTTCTTGTTCTGGACAGCGCGCAGCGCATTGTCGATGTACTGATCTTGGGCGGTCTGGCCGTCCATGCTGGGCGAATCCGGCGCTCTCTCCTGTATATCTCGGCGGCGTGTGTTTCTATCCGTCGCAACTCAGGAGTCGGCCGGCGGATTGTACAATGGGCGGGTCGCTGTTACTAAGTCAATTCGCGAGCGGAACCCTGGGTGCCAGTGTCGTGTGGCTTGTCTTGGTTGTGGCGGCGGGCTTGAACCGATGAGGAGCAGCTCGTAGTGGGCGGCGGGCGGCGTGGGGACGGTCTTCTGCTCAATGCGTGTGTTGTCAGTGGCAGAAAGACTTCCAACTCAGGCCAGTCGAAGCTGGACACGAAGCTCTGCGGGAGGGAATTCGGCCTTGCTGACCCAAATGTTATGCCATAGGGACTGACGCCACAGCAGTCCGCGCCGCCAGCCAAGTGAACTTTGGGACGTGCGCTGTCCTTTTCGCGGGGTCAAGAAAGAAGAAACAATCACGTCAACTCACAAGAATGTACGAATTGTCTAGGTCTTGCAGCGGCTGCGAACAGCACGGCTGGAATGGCATCAAGATGTCTTAGGCGATTGACATGATGATATGAACGGCAACAACAGCTCATCAAAGCCATGGACTATGGATCGATGATCGCATCGCTTTCACCTGCTGTACAACTAGTCGACCTTTTCATCAGACCAGGTGCTATGGCAGATCGCGGCCACGAGCTCCGCCTCCGCTGCATCAATGCGTGGGTCGATGTGTGTGACTCCCTAGCTAACGTTGAAGAAAGCCGCATGGTCACTTCCTGCCATTAACTTCGGCGTGCCGAGTATAGCCTTTCCGTCCATCCAGAAGGGACGACTTCCCTCGTATCAGATCGCAGTGGCTGGAAGCAGTGCAGGTCTTGGAGTGTTTGGACAGCCTGTCGACTACATGTGCCAGAGCTGGCGCCGAAGAATACGACCGTCTCACCGCCATGTCAAATGCAGATATAAAGCTATTCTGTGGTTCAAGGCCTTCTACAACATTTGAATCGAGGTTGTAACTTAGTTGAGAACGCCCACCCAAAGCCATCCCAGGAACACATGCATTCATTCTAGTGGTCGTCTAAGCACGTGAGCTAAGCGCCGATATCATCAAAACCAAACAGCGGCAAGCGCGCGTTTCGCCCATCTGAAACAAGCTTGTCTGCATTTTTGATCTCAGCGAACCTCGTTCGACCGCCCTTGCAGAATGCTTGCGCTCATCGGCTGATCGATGTAACATTCTGGTGGAGAGCGTGATGGGGACCCTTGGTATCACACGTACGGAACGTGTACGGGCGTACGTACTGTGCCACGCAAAGTAAGATAAACATAGCCCAAAGAACACATATCATGGACCCGAGTTGTGCTCCTGTCTAGCATTCTCGCTGGTACCTTTTCCACTCCTCTGGTTCGATCTGTAATCATCACAAGTTCTTCACATCCGTCCCGAAACCATTACTCGCGTGCAGCTATGCTCAGCTCCTTGGACGAACATCAATGCTTCCTGGAGGAGCAGTACATCTTACTCATACCGGAGACCGAGATCGAGCGCTCAGATGACAGCTGCATGGGCTTCAGACTACGCAATAACCCGCCCAGGTGGCATCAATTCGAGAGCACTCGGAATCAGAGGTGGAGGTCAGTCTTCCAGCGCTTAAGGAGGAGGAGTCATAGGCTTGGCTCCTCATCGGTGCTGAGCAGACAGTCGTCCAGTCGCCGGGCTTCTTTCCGTCTATCTTGATTTTGCACAGTATGCAGTTGTGCGCGGCGCATTCAATTATCACTCTACCGTGGCGTGCAGGCCACATTCGTCTGGACTCTGGGCTTCTGGGAACATCCTGTGGAGCCCGAAGCGAAACTACCATCAGTATCAGAGGAGACGGAGGAAGACCATGTCAACTTTTTGGGTTGCATGGCGCAATGAAGTTGATACAGAAGTTGAGCCTCGCCTCGTGTTGGAAGGCCAGAGGTGAAGTCGCAAGTCCATCACGAAACGCAAATCATCAACCAATGCCTGTTCGTCGCTTGCAAAGAGCCAAGAGGGAGGGTCCGGGAAGGGTGGATCGGTCTCAAAGAGCGGAGGTCATGGCCGGCGCTTGAAGAAAAGCTGTTCACAGAAGCGAGGAAGTGCTTGCCTATAAATCACGGCCAGTATGCCATTTCGAGCGAACTGGAACAGTAGCGAGTCAGGTCAGGAGAAGGTGGTGGAGACGCGTCGACAGCAGATGCTCGAGGTCAATATGTATTCAGGTATGCATGAAAATTTTGGCAAACAATGGAAGGGCATTTCCAAGTCTGAAGCACTATCACATCTCTGTATCGTGTGCGCTGTGCTGATTCTGGATGAGAGGCTGGAGAGGTGTCATAGCCAAGAACTCCATCCTTGTTTTGCGAGCGGGTCCACCCTAGCGGATGTCGCTCCCGGAGGATTCAGAAATAGGCACTTCTGATATTCAATTGGCTCCACCAACTTCACCTTTCACAAAGCGGCAATGGCGTTGCCAGAAAGACCAATTGCTTATCAAAACAGCCGTGTACCCCTTGCAACACCGAACAGAAAATCTTCCGACCGAAGCTCTCTTGTGAGACAGGAGCCGCGCAGACCAGAAGCGCGGCGATGGAACAGTGCCAGCCTGCAGGTACCCGGTTCTTCGTTGCTTGGCGGCGATGCGTGCAACCAGAGGAACACACTTCAGTTCTTCGGTTCCCACCATTAACGACTTGACCTGCTTGGTCCATTTTCAAACTCTTCTTTAACCACACGGTCGTCGCAGCCGAGCAAGAACCAAGCGGGCCATCGACCACTGCCTTCCTTTGCATGAGATCTCCTACGGTCACATCCAAGAAACAGCTTCTACTATGGAGTTTCTACATCTGCCCTGGCGCGTAGCGCGATCGTGCATGCCGATGCAATGCAGGGGCCAAATGCTAGTCGGACATTACTTAGCGGCCGTTTGGACATTGCCTCATTGCCTTACTAAGCCTCTCTTAGCTAGGCGCCTATCTCTACTAGTAGGCCCTAGCTTATATATAAACTATCGTAGTCTTTCCTAGATACTAGTACTTTACGTCTTCTATAGATATATCTTAAATAAAATATTTATAAATTTCTAAAAGTAAAACTAGTAAATACTACTACTATTATAAAAATATAGCTTTTCTAAATACTATAAAAGTTCTACGTTTTAGAATCTAGATAATTTCTTTTAATATAGTAATACTAATTTCTAAAACTAGAGAGTCTCTAGTAAATAGAACTTATAGAAGTATTAGTAAAAGCTAGAGAAGGTAGATTTAAAGAAATAATACTAGTAGTAAGAAACGCTATATTTGTAATTTTAAATTTATTTATAAGATAGATAGAAAAAATTTAGAAATAAAAATATAAACTAGAAACTATACTAGATAGTATTACTATAGTATTTTAATTTACTAGTTATTAACTAGATCTAGTAAAATAATAGAATTAGTAGTATTTTATTTATAGATAGATAGATAGATAGTTTATTCTCCTATTTTAGAGCTATCTAGCCTATATAGATTATAGCGTATTCTACTTATAGTAATAGTTTATATAGTTCTATAGTAGGTAATTCTAAATAAGATAGACTATAAATCTATAAGTAGTAACTTAATCTACTATATTTAGAACTATTCTATACTAACTTTCTACTACTATAGTCTATATATTTAGTAGGTATTTCTCTATTTATAGAGCTATATAGTAGGTTCTATAGGTCTAGTAGTATTAATCCTAGTACTACTTTATAGAGGTTTTAATAGTAGTAGTAGAATCTATAGTAGTAGTAACTATAGCTACTAGTATATCTATATAGTTATTAGTAGATTAACTATAGTAATAAGTTATAGTAGTCTTATATATCTATATATAGTAGGAGCTCTTAAAAAATAACTCCCTTCTTTACCCTCATCGCTACTGTGTGCGTGCGATTCTAACTTAGAGTAGCTTAGCCGATTTGTGTAGCTGAATTGTCCGTATGTACTTGCAATCCGAACCGGAGGTATGTCACCAAGCAATGCCCAAATGGCCGCCGAGCAATGTCCGATTGCTATAGCATTCTGCCGTGTAGGTGATGCCGATCTCGCCAAGGGCACTTCTTAAGAGCGGCAAGAAAGTCGCTTTGTGGTACCCATTCCTTCCCTTGTTACTATCCTGACGCTGTCGACTTGCCTGTACAGACCTGATCATTCTCTACCGCGGTGCCAGGAGCATCGTGCATTCGTCATTCTTTTACTAAAAGTCTCTGCGAGACATACCCTGAGCTGGCCTCTCCTTCGCTGAACACATCGACTAACCTTGTCCTTGACGGACCTGCGAGACCTCTCCGCATATCTAGGTGAGCATTCGCTGTCCCCTGAACATTCGAAGGCGCTCGAGAGGCCTTGTTCTCCAGAGTCTCGGATCAGATCTGCGACATGAATCACTGCGCAAGCAGCCTGGAGTAAAGCTTCTAAAGCTGGGGTGTCAAGCCAAAGTCTTCGGAACCATCTTGCTGATTACTGACATTTATCCAGGGTGCCTAGAAGTCTTAATCGACGTAAGATCGACTAGCTGGCCTAGAGATCTTCTAGCATCATAACGAGGCTCACGACTCGCATCCATTCCTTACGAAAAGCTGAGCACGATGTTCACGAAGGCATTCTTTACGGCAGCGGCCTGCGGCCTGCTCGCCTCCAGTGCCAACGCACACGTGAGCATTACATCGCCAGTGCCATACGGCCAGGGCAGCCTCGACCAAAGTCCGCTTGAGGCAGACGGATCGGACTTCCCATGCAAACAGCGCCCCGGAGTCTACGACGTCTCGAAGATGAATAACATTGCTGTTGGTGTTCCACAACAGCTCGCCTTCAAGGGCGGCGCCACCCATGGAGGAGGATCATGCCAGCTCTCCGTCACCATGGACAAGCAGCCTACGAAAAGTAGCAAGTGGAAGGTCATTCACTCCATCTTGGGCGGTTGCCCTAACGCAGCTTCTGGCAATGCAAATGGATCTCCGACCTACGGCTCCAATCCAACATTTGAATGGACCATGCCCCAAGGTATGCCAAACGGCGAATACACTCTTGCTTGGACATGGTTCAACAAGGTCGGAAACCGAGAAATGTACATGAACTGCGCGCCGATCACAGTTACTGGCGGTGCCGACAATGACGACGTCCTCAACACACTTCCCGATATGTTCGTAGCCAATATCGGCAATGGCTGCAACACTGTCGAGGGTGAGGATCTTGTCTTCCCAGACCCTGGCAAATTTGTTCAGAAAGCAGGCTCGGCACTCGGCACATCTCTAAGGGGCACATGTCAGAAAGCAGCAGCCAGCAGCGGAGGAGGCTCCGGCGCTTCTCCATCAGGCTATAGTGGCGGATCAGGCTCTGATCAAGGGAGTTCAAACTCTAGCTCAGCCACCGCAGCTCCCGTTACTGGCAGCCCGGGCGCAGGCTCGAGCTCTGGAAAAGGATCTGGCGGTGGCATCGTCATTGTAACGACTCCGACCACCGTGACCGGCAATCAACCAGCGCCCCCAAGCTACGCCGGAGGCTCTTCAACTAGCGGCTCAAGCGGTAATCCTGGCTCAGGATCAACAAGTGGCTCTTCAAACGGCACATCTGGACCTGGAAACTCCATTGCTTGCGCGACACCAGGCGAACTTATTTGCATGGGAGCAGATTACTTTGGTATCTGCGCCCATGGCTTCGCTGTCAAGCAAGCCTGTGCGGCAGGCACACGCTGTACAAATGGTAGCATTCAGAAGAGGTCTGGCTCTATCAGGCATCTTCAGCATTTGAAGAGAAGGGCCGGTCATCGTTTTGGTGTACTCTAGCGTGGATCTAGACATTCGAAGGCTTGGGCTTTGACTGTTCAGTGACGTTTCGCGCGTGCAGATATGACGATGTTGACGAGATGCCGTCTGGGATTTTGAAGGGGGAACAGGAAACATGACAGGCAGCTTTGCCGTACACGGGCATAGTAGCATATGTCGAACGATGCCAGTCTTTACAGCATTGCATCCCTTCTCATAGCTAACTCCAACGTCCTTCTGAGATTCTCCTCTGAGTAACAAACAAGGCAACCCCTCTTCCTCAGGAGCGCGGACGTATGGATCTCGCTCAACGTCGACATGAGCCTTACCAACCACACCTAGGAATGTGCCATAGCTCCAAGTCCACCATGTCCTCGTCACCTTCGCGTCCTCGGGATTCCGCTTGGACAAATCGCTGAGTGCTCGACTAGCAGCGAAGTAGGCGATGTTAAAAGCGATCGTTCGATGGTAAGCGAGGCAGAACTTTCCAAGGTCGCCGTGCGTAGGACTAGATAGTTGTGATCATGTATAAATCCAAATTGGTCTCTACGATGATGAACGCGGGGGGTCGAGAACACGATGCTGGTTTCGGGTGTCTACTATGAGGTAGTGGTTGTAGTCCGAGGAGAATGAGTCGGTGTGCCAGGTAGCACCGCTGTCGATAATATACGATTCAAGTCGTGCAAGGAGAAGTAAATACATAGTTCTTGGTCGGGCCCACATCCCGCCTTGCCCCTTCCGAGGTCTTGGCAGAGAAACTTGACCGTGCTCTGTTCCTGAACGGTACACAGTACATACCAGGAGCATACAATAGCCAGTGCTCTACTACCAGACGAATGCTATAGTGTTGTGGACGTCTATGTCCGGCTATTGAGCAATACCAATCCGATGTCGAACCGCGCCCACGAACCCCCAAACTGGTCTCGATTCCAAATGCGACCGAAACAGCGCTGTATATCTCAAGGCCAGCAGCACCGGCCGTGCTATTGTAGACTTCCATGATCGCGATACCATGCCTGCGCCTGATACAACTGGTCCACAACAACGAATAATTCCTTCGCCTTCTTCTGGAAGTCTCCTCTCACATCCTCAGCGCAAGTCGAGAATCTATCCTGGTGCCAACGGATGCGCTCCTTCTTCAGGTCTAGATCCGGCACGTGCTCAAATGCTCGCCGGATCGAGCACTTGCAGGCCGGCTTGAGTGCTCCAGCATTCTGACGACAGCACGGGCCTCCTCACTCTCACTTCATGCATCCTCTCTCGCACGCCTGGAAGTGTGAGAAATCAGCAACATTGTCGTTCGTTTGACGGAGATCTATGGTATTTCGAAAGACCTGGGCAACATTTCAACTTGGAAATAATTTCTTAATTTTGCTTGCGGTCGGCCAAGCTGAATAAGTGCCTGTTTAGAGCTCAAGTTGATCTTTAGGCCCGGGTGCTGCTATGGAATTGTCAGAAGTGTACTGCGATTTGGGATGCCAGTGGTGACACGGCCCATGCGATTGGAACAGGGTGACACGTCCAAGCACGGCCCGACTCCAAGGTCTGCTCCGTTCAGCCAAGACGATTGAAAGGTCACTTCGTTTAGGCTTGCTCATGGCCGAGACGTTCGGCTTCTCGCAAGGGGCTTGCCTATTCACGCGTGCAGACTCGGCCCGATCATCAAGGTCTGTGCCGTGCCATTCGCTATAAGGCCTGTAGTACATCCGCAAGCAGCGGGGGGTGCACAGGCAGGCATCTATCTGTGTCTGGAAGGATCCGAAGCAGCAGGGACTGCATGTGTCCAGGATACCGATACATAGGACCGGTGTGCGGCCGGCACAAAGGCTTATCCGACTCCGCGTTCGCGTACGTTATGCGTAAGGGCGCGATGGACAGGCGTGGCTCGCAGGCTACAGCTTCCTTTGGCTTTGAACCTTCACGCAAGTCTGTTCTTTCCGGACGTGACACGCTCCTATCTGGACATGATCTGAAACACACCATCTGTACTTGACGCAGGCACGGAGTGGCTTCCGCAGGAGCTTCACTTGGCATATCAACGAGCAGCTGTCTAAGAATCGTTTCTGGGCGCCGGCAACACGAGCCGCTTTCAGGGGTCATGAGAATGTGGCCAGCCATTACGCTTGATCAAAGCTTTCACTACTACATTGACATTGCCCGATTGCTACACCCAATCTCGACGAGCGACTCGCGCGCCGTCTCTGCAAGCAGCAGCAAATCCCACGCCCGAAATACAAGCGGGTACCAGCATGTCCATGACTGTCCGTCGCCGCCAAGATCAATGAGCTTGGTTTGCATCTTTGGTTCCATCGTAGCCGCTATTGATGATTTCTTCGATGTTTGCCGCTAAAGGATCCTTCGCAACTAGCTCTTTCCAATTGCTAGCCTCGCGACCTTGGAGGACAGGTGTCTGCTGATTGCGCCAAGTGTCTACAGCTTGTGACGTGTTGGTCCGCGGGTTCGAGCTTCCATCGGCATCAAGATTTGCCGCTGTGAGAGGCTGTCCTTTTGAGCTGTTACAGCAGCCATCGCTGTCTGGTTTGCTCGAAGATCTGGATCTGCCATGAGTGGCCCTAGTACTAGCGAAGAAATCAGCGTAGCTCGCGGTCAGCAGGCGCTGTGTCCAAAGCCTCACGACGACATGATCTGAACTCTCCGGTGGTTGGTAGTCTGCAGTGCACGCGATAGAAGAAGTCCGCTCCGAGGGATTTCGCTCGAGTACGTCCCTCGCTCTTATTTAAACGAGTGATGAGCTCGGTCCTCGTGAATTGACTTCAACATCTTGGTTCCATGCTTTCCCCATGGGAAAATCAAAAGGGGACATATCGGCAAAATAGAACAACTGATCTGTTTGATCACAACATGGTCTCTTGCTGTTTCGAACTAGGAAGATGTGCAATTGCACGTCTATATGGTCCCTGAATGCAAAATCGGCAAGGCCGATGTGGCGCTCTTACGATTTGCAGGGCCTCAAATCTTGCAGAGAACGCGGTCAAGGAGGAAGACCAGCAGGCTTGAGCATAGGTCACCCGATCCAAGACCCTAGAACTGCTGGATCGTGGGTTCCATTTCGAGGTGAGGTCGCAATGACTTTGTATCGGCCTCGGGACTGAGATTTAATAGTATTCCTATTCCTAAAATGAATATTCACGACCTGTGCGTCGGTCCGAGTTCCGAGCATGGGCATGGGTGGTGCTTGCGCTATCGCAAGGCAGTGATGCATGTCACATGAAGCGAACATGGCTCTACCATACGTATGGGATGAACTGGCATATCGATTGGGTGCTGGTCATGGCGGTGCGGCGGATCTGTTTTCCGGTCCTATTGCTTTCCATGTCGAAGTAACTAGGGGTGGCATGTTACATCGAAGCCAGGGAGTAGGAACGCGATTGCATTCACTCGACTCGCGCGTGCAAGCTTGGCTCCAAGGCCCGAGCATTTGCCAACCCAGAAAAGACGCGGACCTCATGCAAACTCAGCCGCGAAGGATCTGAAGGGCGATCAGTCACTTGTTCGCGCTGTGTAGATTGGTTTGCACGGAGACTACAATCCTTTATCACGCAATGAATGCCATTTTCCGTAAAGTCATGCACCCAAGGCATCTCCATCATGCTGCTCAACCTCACACACACAGCAGCAGCAGCACCAACAACTACCATTACCAGTCCCTCCGCGGCATCGTCACTACTCGCACTCCTACCCGTCGGCTGCACACTCTTTCAACCTTCCCCCAAATCACCCACCGAACTCGCCCCAGGAAATTGATTTAGCAGCTTGATCCGCATTACTCGCTAGAAAGAAAACTCGTCTCGAAACATGATTGATCAACTCCGTAGTGAACAACACTATACTCAAAACCACAAGATTCTCGGAGCGAGGACTTTCTGCTCCCGTTGACGAAGAACTCAATCCGTGCCATGCTTCATTGTATTTGAGTCCCAGGGTTATTGATTTCCCATTCAGTCTGCGAAAGACAGCGCCGGGGCGGGGGGGCGGGGCGACCCCTGGGTGGTATTTTGGTGCTTCCACGACGCTCCGGAGCCTTCATCGATGTCACAGAGATTCCGAATGATATTGTGCTTCCAGGCCTGCGTGCCCTCCCTAGATTTCCAACCACTTTTCGTACGTGACGGCAATGCTTCAATCCATGAAAGATGTCGTGCACCGCCCTACCGTTCTAGAAAAAAAAGAGTGTCTCGAGCGGCCAAGTCACACAGATCGACAGGTAAGGGCGCCGATGTAAGGTAGGTGAGTAGGTACAGAGATCTGATCTGGTAGGTAGGATGGGCTTGCTTGGCAGCAATTATTTTTTCGTGGCTGTGCGCCGGCATAGTGGAATGCAAGCTGAAGGATTATGCTTTTATGGTTGATATGGTGAAAGTAAGTAGTAGCATTGACAGAAACAAGCAACTGCTATCCGTTTGCTTGTAGTCTTGGCATGCGCACATGACCCGCCGGATTCGGTAGTTAAGCTATTGTACTGTCACTCCGTGTGGTACGCTCCGCGGGACACTTCTATTTCGCGTGGTCGAAAATGCTTAGCTCGACCTCAAGAATGGATTATTTGTAAAACGTCTCTGGTTCATCGGGTTTCTTTCCCACTCGATTTGCCTTGATCATGATGTGCTTGCGAGTCTGCGCATCCATTCGATGGCCGTGACACCGACCAACGGCAGTCATTCGTTCCGTATTCGCTACTCCCAGATCGCGTGATCGGTGCCCGATGTATGTGGCGAAGGGGAATGGAAGGTGGAGTCCTCGAATGCATTCATCTATTTCTTTCAATTACAGATTGTTGTCTTTCTTAAATTTATCCCATGCTTCATTCAGCGTGCTGAATACCGCTGCACTGATCATTCGTTGTTCGGTCGTAGCGTCTTGTGCTATCTGCATCCTGGTCAGTACCCTTGTTTTCAGTCAGTCTTCTAGTCATCACGCCACTTACTTTATCAGGATGCACTTTCGCGATGGCTTTCATGTAAATGATCTTCACTTTGTTCGGTAAGACCAAATCGCTCATACCAACCTTCTTCCAACCAGCCGATTCCCAAAGCACGGCGTCCAGGCTTTGCAGCAAAGCACGGAGATTGTCAGCCTTGCCTCCTTTCCACGCAGTCAGCTTCGCTTCCACCTGATCCGCGAGCGCGAACTTCTCGTCATCGGCCTTCTCTGCTGCGGCATTAGCAGCACGAAGTTTCTTGACTGCCTCAGCAGACTTTAACGTCGATAAAGCAGGTCGTTGCAGGCTGTTTCCGAGATTCTTTGGAGGGGGTGCTTTCGAAACAGCAGTCGGTGCAGGCTTCGCAGAGGTAGGTTTCGCGGCAGGTTTAGGCGCAGCGGCCTTTTCGCAGCGATCACGCCCACGCAGACTGACAGCACCTCCTACACCCGACGAGATCGCAGTCTTCCATACACCAGCAGCATCTTTCCATTTCTCCATGTGTTCCAGAGCTTCGGCTTTCCGCATAAGTGCTTTGCCGTAAAAATCGTGCATATCCTTAGCGCCCTCGCCGCCACCAAGATCAATGGTCTCGCCTACACCTTGACTGGCACCGATCAGCTCTAGAGCCCGGTCTGCGTCAGAAACCGCCATTTTGGCATCGCCAGTCTTCAACGCGGTTAGAGAGCGATTACTGAGAATAATGATCATGATTGGATGGGTTGCTGGCAGGGGAGTGAGGGCAGCTCCATAAGCTTCATGCGCCGAAGCAAAGTCTCCACGCTTGAAAGCTTCGCCGCCAGCCTTGCGATGAGTTGCAGAGGTGGATAGTGCACTCGGAGAAAGGCTGGGAATTGCTCGTGGAGGCGCTTTTGGTCTTACAGGTGTCGGTGAGGTCGCAGGACGAGTATTGGGTCTTGCTTGGGCGCTGGGCGCTGGGTTTGCCGCTGGGGGCGCGGGACGGAACAAGTCGACTTCGAGCTCAGGCTGAGGCTCTGACTTCGCTGTCTGCTTCTTTCGGCGTGCAGGACTAACGTACGCTTGAGCAGATTGATCTTCGACTTCCTGTCGGCTGAGCTTTGATGAAGGTCGCTTATTCTGAATTGGTGCAGTTTGTTGCATGAACCTGGGCTGCTGCGCCGGGCGGTGTGGCAGCGGTTCTCCAGGCCGACGAGACGCATGTTTCTCTACAGCGACTGGCCGTGATGGCTTCTGTGGTCGCTCACGCGGTGCGTCAAGCAAAGCTGCCTCGTGGGTAGTGTCGACCTCGCGTGCTGCAGCAGCTCGTTCTCGCTGTCTCTGTTGGCTGCTCGGCCGAGATTCGGGGGTGGCTTCCTGCATCCACTTTGGCTGGCTTGGATCGCGATCTTGCTGGAACTCTGCCACTGTCTTCGCCATCTGCTTCTGACTTGCCTTCCACAATGATGAAGCACCTTTGAGAAATTTGCTGCCGTACTCCTGCGCCATGTGAGCTGCGTCTTTCTCGGACCCAGCAGGTGATCTGCTATCCTGCCTGCGGGCAGCTGAACTAGGCCTGGACTCCTGGCGCATCCATGTGGGTACTGCTTCTCCCTCTTGTGGTTGACACTGTGGACTTCTGTTGCTCGGGCTCAGTCTTCGCTCACCCATTTCATCCCTTGCTTTTCGTTTGGACTCTTGATGTGCTTGCTGCAGCAGCCAGCCTACAGCAGCCTGAGCATCGCCCCCCGAATCTACCAATGCGGTTTTTGCATTGTCTATTGGGAAGCCCATGTCGATCAATTCGGCCAACGCTCGATCTTGAGGCTCGTCTGCATTAGGGGGAGGTTGTTCTTGCTGTGGTGTGGGTCTCACTGCTTCCTTCTTGGCTGGCCTTTCTGCCACAGGTCTCCCAAGATCTCCCAGTATATCGTCATCGTCGCCAATTGTCGAGGCGACTGGTGCATGTCCGTTGGTCTTATTGGGTATGGCAGAGAGGCCGAAGGGATCATCGTCGTCGTTGAAGCTATCGTTGTTTGTGCTTGCAGGTATTGATGTTTGCTGGAATGATGGTGTGCTTCTACCACTAGCATGCGTTGATAGCGGCGGAGGGAAATGGCTCGCTTTGTCGACAGGCGCATCTTTGTTGAAAGCTGCCATTATATCATGCTCTGCTTCTTCTCGTGGTACTTGCGAGGCTGCTGGCGAGGACCCACGTATTTCTGGTGTGCCTCTCCCGCTCCCAAGTGTATCCCACATTGAAGCTTGTTGCTCTTGCTGTCGCCTCTTCTCTTCCATCAATTGCCTCTGCCGCTCCTGTATTGACACATTGCTTTCCGCGGCCTTTTGCGACTTGTTGGACAAGAGATTACCGAAGGCATCGCCCGCGGCCGGCTTTGCGGATGCATTCAATGTGCTCGAAGGGCGACTCAGACTCTGTGGCGATGCTGTTCCAGATGTCGGTGTTGCGGGAGTTGCTCGTAAGCTGGTGTAGTTGAATGCGCAGGTGTTCTGGTTCAAGGGAGGATTGCTACTGGCATTTGGCTTGGCAGGTTTCTGCCAATCTTCACGGAGTAAGTCGTCCATGATTGCGGGAAAAGACAGATGAACTGCGATGTCGACCGGGCGGCACGGCGTCGGCTTCGGCTTCGGCTTCGGCCTGAGGCAACAAGAAATGCCGACTTCAGTCCTCACGTTGCTTCTGTCAATAAAGAATAATTCACACTTTTTTCGACTGGTGGGAAGAAAAGATGGCGCCCGCATAATGCCGAAAGTGTTAATGTACGAGCAGGTGTAGTATCGGCCTCAGGCAGCCAGAGATGTCAACGTCGCTGCATGCCAGGCGGTCACGAACGAACTGCACCTGCCTACGATGACTTGGCTCTTGCCTCGTTCGAACTTCTTCGTGGACCCTTGTTTACTTGCATGCAGGTGCAGGGTTTCGCTTTCCTCGTGAGCAGCTTGTTAAACACTCACGCCAACACCACCACCACCACCACCACAATGGACCGCCAACAGCAACAGGGTCAGTCCTCTTCTGACATTCCACAGTCGCAACTTGCTGACCTCGGCAGCATGTACCTACGACCAGCTCGACAAGCCTTTCCGCCGCTCCAAGTCGCCAGTCGTCACAGATCTGCTCTGCCTCCACTGCAACGTGGTCGGTCACACATGGTTACAGTGCGAGGCCTTGTGCTTGCAATGCTGGAATCGCCATCCACGCAAGCGTTGTGCGATCCTCTCCTTTGACAACTACACCCCGGGAGCCTTCACGCTGCTCGACACATCCGGCAGCGTGGACACCGGGGAGCCCGGGCTGCTCTTCAAGAAGGAGCCGTTGTGTGGTATCGGAGGCGTCACCAACCTCGACGCAAGCCTCATGGAAGGTGTGAACGCTGAGCGTCAAGCCATGATTGCTGCTACGCCAGAACCACTGCCAGAGCCGAGTGAGGCGCTGTCGGTCGAGGAGGCCGGTCTCCAGCGCACAGGCATGAACGCAATGCCGCTTGGCACTTTCAAGCCACATCTCACCCGACTCAATCTTGCTCAAATGCACAGCAGCAAGAATGTCGCCGTCGGAAATGTACCTGCCAAGAAGCTGCTGAAGCAGAAGCTGCTGAAGCAGAAGCTGCTGAAGCAAAAGGCGGACCACTCGAAGCTGCTGAAGCAAAAGGTGGACCACTCGAAGCTGCTGAAGCAAAAGGTGGACCACTCGAAGTACTTGAAACGCTGGCACGGACTCGAGTCGCAGCTGCGCAGTGTGGTGCAGAGTGCCGAAAATCCTGACCTCGCTACCAACAATGGTCGCGATCGTGCGGCAGTCTTGGAGGCCGTTGATCAGGCACTCGACATCTTGCGTCCAACCATACTGCGCTGAGCAGAGTCTCTGTATTGGCCTTTGTATGATACTGTGGAAGTAGCTGTCAGAATATGTGTTGCTGCACCTCGACCCCCCCTGCACGTCAACCGTTTCCAACATCTTGACCGTTGACATCTGTTTCAACCGCTCGGCCATCTCTGATCCACATTCTTCTCAACATGCCTCCGACTGCCGACTTCTCGCATCACCACGCGCTTTCAACTTTGGTGATCGATACAAACGCTCCTGCATCGGTAGGCAAGGCTTCGGCTTGCTCATTCATCTGCCCTGCATGAGATGGCCCGAGCTTATCGCCGCACAAAACAATTGTCATTTCAAAATCCTCTTCATCCGAGCTTTCTTTACACTCGACACCCAGTATCAGCGCCTCTCCAACCCCATCTGAACTGCACCACAATGGCCACGACAGCGCCCCCAGCCACTTCGCGAGTCTTCGCCGTTGCGGAGCTGCTCGAGAACATCTTGCTACATCTCCGTCCAGCAACCACAAAGAGCATCGACAATGCATCCACCAGTCTCAACGTAGACTTCGGCGCTTCGGCAAACTCTCTCAAAGGTAATACCAACTGGTCTGATGGCTTGGAGGATCTTTTCGTGGCGCAGCGCGTCTGCAGGGGATGGAAGCATGTGATTCAGGGGTCTGTCGGCATTCACCGCGCGATGCTGCTAGAGCACACTGACCCCAGCGACAACATCGACCACCAAGCTTCTGGTATTGCTTATCTCATCGACCCAAACACCGCTGCGCTGAGGTTGCACCCAGCTATACCTTGTCACGCCAAGTAAGTCGACCAGGAGTCTGCCCCCTTCCATTCGAGACGCCTTTGCTAATCGGTCACGCCCGTGTTCGTTTAGATTCACCACCACGACCACTCAGCAAGGCGAGTCACGCACCGTCGTGGAGATCGTCATCAAGGAGCACATCAAGAAGGGACCGCTCTACAGCCCAAGCAACCCCAAGACCGACTTCATTGGCTGTGAGACGACCGGATCGCCATGCAAAGAGCCTCGCCACTCCCTCAGCATGGCAGCATTCCGCAAGAAGAGAGCATACCACCTATCCGCCACCATGTCTTGGCGCCGCATGAAGGCCCTCGCCACACCAGAAAAGCTGCAGATCGTCGTCCAAATCTCAGCTGGAACGCACATCCCATACAAAAGCGTCATCAATCTCGGTCGCGGCGCTCTGCTCGGACAAGTCTACGACGCTCTCGAGGGGACTTTGAGTCGCACCTCCGAGACGCACACGTTCAGAAGCCGCCTAGCCTGGCACACCACCGACTCGCTGCAATGGGCAGCAGAAGCTTGGTGCGGAGGAGGCGTGGAGGAGGATGAGGAGGTGGCGGAGGGGTTGCGGCTGGTGGAGAAGCACGGTGTGCTGGGCAACTGCAGCGCCGCTCTGGGAGAGTGTGCGTACTGCAGTGCTGTCGCTGTGCTGGAGACGGGAGATGAGGGGTGGGTGTGGGAGAGATTCGTGGCGGAGGCAGATCCTCGCCGGCTCCCAAGGGAGGAGCCGGTCCTCTTGTACGACGAGTCGGACAAGGAGAACTAGCTTTTGGTTTCGGCGCGGACGCGGCCCTCAAAGGGCTCGATGGTAGTTTGTTGGGTCCCACAATTGGGACGAAGAAATCGAGCTGCCTGCATGTGAAAACCCGCCTCTTCCTTTCCAACCCATACCCACTGTCTTGCTATGATTTCCGCTTATCGCTTCCATCGTGAAGGGAGGGCATCTTGAGGGACCAAAAGGCGGCGCAATGGAGAAGAATGGAGGCAGAACGGAGCTACCTCCACGTGAAATACTACTGCACTTTTCACTCCTTGTATTTAACCATCAACAATGGCACCCGTGACGTTTGCACAATGGCGCAGATCCACGAGACTTCGCGTCTGTGATCTAACCCGAGATGTTGGCAAGCATAGGGAGCACATCCCAAGAGCTGGCGACTATCCACTTTCTTTTTTGTTTCGCTGTCATACGAACCATTCGAACCATAGGGTGTCAGGGGAACGGAGTAGTTGCATATTAATTCACCTACCGAAAGGCGCTGACTGTGCTCTTCAACTTGCGGAAAGTTAATGAACAAGATTAATTCCTTCTGTTGGTCGTCCAAACAGAGCTGATTGTTATATATATGTAAAACGCATTTACCATGTCGAGTCCACACATTACGAAGGGGGTTCGATTATAGTTCTGAAAAGGAGGAAAGATCTAGAGCTGCATGCGAAGCTTTTCTACATTTACTGCGACATTTTTACAGGAGATAGATGCCTGTCGCTCCTTAGGCACTTCGTTGGAATCCCGGATTCAAACCAAAAAAAAACTGAGTCAAATGTCTGTCTCACATTAGGCAGTTGCGCTAGGGATTTGGAAGGGCTCGGCTGGAGTCCTATCGTATCGAGTGGAGCTCTGTCTACTGTCTACCTTCTTCCGCCTAGATTGAACGAGGGACGCTTGTCGTTTCTACTACGAGGAATGTTATAAAGAGATCGATAGATCCTATAGGGATGTCTAGTAATAAAGCCGACTATACATAAAACCTTCCCCTTAAACGAGATTGTATTAGGATATACTTATCGTTTCTACTCCGAAGACAACTCGAAGGGCTTGATTATAGTTCTATAGGTTCTAGAGAGGCGTCTAGAGATAGAGCTAATTGTAAGTCGTACCGTATACTTTTACTACGAGGAATGTTACAAAGAGATCGATAGATCCTATAGGGATGTCTAGTAATAAAGCCGACTATGCGTAAAACCTTCCCCTTAAACGATATCATGTTAGGATATGCTTGTCGTTTCTGCTCCGAAGACAACTCGAAGGGCTTGATTGTAGTTCTATAGGTTCTAGGGAGGCGTCTAGAGATAGAGCTAATTTTTAACTCGCACCGTACACTTTCTACCTAGAATTGCAAAAGTACGCTTGTTGCTTCTCGTCCAAGGGCTCGATTGTAGTTCTGTGAGTTGCATAAAGGACCTCAGAATGGAGTGGAGTGTACGCAAGTCCGTCGCGTTCAGAGCACTACTTCGAAGATACTCTTATTGCTTCTATTCCGAAGTGCATCTCGAAGGGCTTAATTGTAGCCCTATGGGTTGCACAGGGCGACAAGTTACCCATAATTACAACACACGCTCGACACTCCCACCACAAAGGGTATCTCGAAGGCTTCGGCATCGGTCCCCGAGCGCTCTAGGCGCGGCCTAGCACCGGGGTTGACTCCATGACTTCAGCTTACAGCTTCCGTGCCAAGGAGCATCTTGAAGGCGTCAGCTTCGACTCCCAGACACTTTGAGCAAGGTCTCATTTTGGAGGTGATACAATCCCGAATGGAGCTGACTGTACGTAAACCTGTTGTTGTGAATTAATGGTACAGACCGAGACATTCGTGAATTGCCTACTGAATTGCATGAACTATAGAAGGTAGCTAACTAGTCAACCTTTATATGTCCTTGTTAGTAACCCTAAGTTAGTATGTAATAGACTGAATAAGTCTGTAACAGTAGCCCTAAATCAGTGCCCTTAAAAGCTACCTATTATTGTTCCTCCCCTATTACCTTAGCATACTAACTAATATACAACACTCCCCTTTAGTTAGTTAGTCAATAATTACTTGTAAGTTTGCTTTACTTTACATGCTATACATGCTATAGCCTATACCTTAATAAAGGTTATAAGCTCCTTTAGCTTAACTCTAGTTAGTTCCTAACCTTAGATTAGTGTCCTTGTTGTCCTTAGATTAGTTATTTTTTCACTTCCTTTAGGCTCTTATAGCCCGTTAGCTTGCTTAACTAGGTTAGATTGTTCCTATGCTTTCCTTTACTTTAGATTGTTCCTATACTTTCCTTTACTTCTTTAAGTAGTTATATGTTTACTAAATAGCTTAAGCATAGACACTTTACATCCTTAATCTTAGTGCTTATAAGTCTTTTAACCTTTAAGGCTAAACTTAACTTTCTTCTTTCTATACTAACTCTAGTAATATTAAGCAATTTGCTTGTTATCTAGACTAGGTTATATCTTTTCTAACTCTTCAAAAATTCCTACAAAGGTAAGCTAGATGTTAGCTATTATAGGGATCCTTGCTAACCTTAATAGGATTTATTATAGCTACTACAAACATGACTAATGGTTAGCTCTAGGCTATAGTTAATACTGCTTTTGCCTCTAGACTTTATTTAAGCAAGGTTAACCTTAACTAGTATTAATAGATGCTTAAGGCCTAGAACCGTAGTAATAGTATTAGTTAGCCTATAAAGCTATCTTCCTAGTAGATAGGTTTCTTTAACAATACTACTAGCAATCCAATTCCTTTAGTCTAGCATCCTAGATTCAATAGCTAGGGTTCTATTAACATAAGTAGCTATATTAACTACTTGCCTAGTATCTTGGCTAAAGCAAGTGCTAGTATTGTATAGTAGACTCCTCCTTACTAGTACTATGCAAACAATACATAGGGCAAGGTATTTATTAGATACAACAAGATCTAGCGTACAAACGTAGCTAGTAACACTTTCTTTTATAATGCCTATATTAATAATAGATAGGGACTTTAGTATAGCCGTTATAGTACTTCTAGATACTAGTCAACTCCTCGTTCTTAGTTAGCTCGCTTAAGGGCTAATTCGGTTAGGTCTTAAGGCTTAAGTAGTATACTAGGACCGAATGTAGTTATTATTAATCGAGCTCGGGAGATCTTTATTAGTAGAGATAGTTTATAGCGTAGGTAGATTGTTATCAACTTTAACTATTTATTAAGGGATAGTAATAGTAAAGTGATAGAGGCTATACATTATACTATTAAGCGTATTGAGGCCGATTTTTACCGGAGGTTTGCTAATAGTTCTACTTTTAGAGATAGTAGGTACCGCTATCCTTAATTATAGCTAGTTGGTTTAGTTATACCGGGGAAGATCTAAAAATTATACTAGGCTTGGTTTGTTTCCTAGCATTTCAGTTTAGAGCCTAGGTTACTAAATGGTACCTAGGCTAAAAAGTTCTAAACTTGGTTTTAAGATTGATTTTAATAAAATGCAAATAAATGTATTGAGTTTGTCTTCTAGTTCGAGAACAAATAAAATTCCAAAAGAATAGCTTAGAGAATCCTGCTTTATAGGATTTAGTTGTTTAACCTTAGCTTTATTAGGCAGTTAGCTATTTGATAGTAGGTATTAATATATTTAACCCTAATGTTGCCCTTATCAAACTATTCCCTATAGTAGTAATTTCTTAGATTAATATACCTACTTCTTCCTAAATTTGTATGGTTTTCTATAAGGTAGATTGCTAACTAGTTGTTAACATTAATTGTTACATACTTTATCGAGAGACTAGTAAATCTCTTAATTTTATCTAAAAGATTCCTAAGCTATCTAAGCTCCCTTACTACTTTATTTAGAGAAATATATTTAGCCTTAGTACTTAACTAGACAACCTCCTTTTAAAGCTATAATCTCTAGATAACTAGTGCTCTAGTTATAAGTACTAGGAATCCTGAAACTAATCTAGCTATGCCTAGGTTAGTAGCAAAATTAGCATTAGAGTAGATCTATATAAAAGCTTTAAGACACATCTCTAATCCTAACTTAGTAGTACTACCCTTCTTAAATGCTAGGCACTTTTTAGGTATTCTAGCAATGTACTTCTAGATATGCTTAGCTATATTAACATGTTTAGGTCTAGGATTTAAAAGGAACCTAGCAAGGTAGTTTGTAGACATAGTAATGTCTAGCCTTGTCTAATTTAAAAGCTATTAGAGCCCTCTAATGAATTCATTAAAGAGTTTATAGTCTACTACTATGCATTCTCTATTAAATGTATATAATAGCTTATTAAGTAGATACTTAATAGACTTGCACTTGTTAAGTCTATACTTCTTTAGTTTCTCAAGAGCATAATACTTCTAAGACACTTTTAGGAAGTTCTAGTCTTCTTAGATATCAAGACTAAGGAATAGGTTAGTCTTAACAATCTTGATAGTATACTTCTTTCTTAGACTATTAATAAGCTTGTTAATGTCCTTCTAGTTTCTTCTAAAGATTTAGAAATCATTAATATAAAGGATAACTATAATTCCTTTTCTAATAAAGAGATAGCTATTACTCTTTGTTACCTTAAGTCTAAGGCTTCTTAAAGTATCCACTACATTATAGTACTATAAGGATGCTAATTGTTTTATCCTATAAAGTCCTTTCTTGACTTCAACGTATAGGAATTCCTCTAGATTTTTTCTAATAAGGTATAAACCCTCTAGGGCTAACATAAAGTTTAGCTTGTCTATTTTAGGTTCAAGGAATGTAGTCTAGATATCTACTTAGTATCTTTTCAACCCTAAGGCTACTACTAGTCCTAGGTAGAACCTACTAGTCGTAGCCCTTAGTATTAGAGTAAAAGTATACTCGTAATTAATACCCTTTCTTTAGGTAAATCCTTTAGCTATATACCTAGCCTTATACTTTTTAATTATGCTATTAGGGAGACGTTTGATCTTCTAGACCTATCTTCCTTTTATTAGCTTTCTCCCCTTAGGGAGTTAATTAGCTTTGATCTAGATAAGGGCTTATTGTTTTGTAAGTAATTTCAACTTATTAATAATAGCTTGCCTCTACAGTTAAGTATCTTTACTATTTAATACTTAGTTTAAGGTAACTAGCTTACTATTACTAGGCTTCTTTACCTTCTTTTTCTTTAACATATGCTTTATAGCTACTTTCAAGAGGTTTTCCTAAAGTACTATAGCTATTATACTAGCTAAAAGGCGACCTATATATAGGGATTTGTAGTTATGTTTTTTAACTTTTCTCCCTCTTAATAATATTATTATAGATGTAGGGCTAGATTTAGTTATTGCAGTTTCTATACTTGAAACTATTAGAGAATAGCTACTTTTTTCTTTACTAATTACTAGTTATAGATTAAAGGGAGGCATTAGATTATGCTACTCTACTACTTGACTACTATCTATTGCCTAGGTTGGCCTACTTCTAGGCGGCTCATTGTTATCTACTAATGTCTAATTTTTATCTAGACTTTCATTTGCTAATATCTGCTCCCCTTAAGCTAGCTAGGAGTCTTCCTCTTATAGACTTATTAATAGAGTATACTACTAGCTAGGCTATATTTGCTCCCCTTAAGGCTATTAGGGGCTATCTATAGCCCTATCCTCTTATATTAGAGGCTATAGTACTAAGCTTGCATTTAGATTACTTAATAGCCCTCCTATACTAGTTATATTCATGTTCTAGTCTTTAGTAAATAGCTAGGGATTTCTTGGGTCCCTAATCTTATCTAGATTATCTAAGACAATCTCAAACATTAGTTAGCTACTACTCTATTGTAGGATTGAATTCATTAGATCTCTTTTAGTCTTTTCAATTTCTTAGCTATAGGTCTAGTCTTTATAGAATAAGACATGTAGTATGAACCTAATATTATGCTTAAACTTGTTTGTTCTTGCATCCTATACTACCCTCTATAGAAGGTAGTTAGTTAATAAATTGTTTTGAAACCTAATGTTCTAGTAGATGTGTACCCTTAGTACAAACTTTCTTAACTTAATAACTTAGTTAATATACTTGTAAGATTTATAGCCAAATCTTCTAACTTTTGATAGATCAATCTCTAATGTACCCTAATTCATCTCCCTTTCTAGATAGATAAGAGGAATCTACTTTGTCTCTAAGTTAGCTAACCTAATTGTTAGCTATACTAAATAGATTATAGCATAGGTCTAGAGGTCTTTAGGCATTCCTAAGTCTATTATCATTAACCGTGCTTTAGTTAGGATAACCTTGTTTAATAATTCTATAATACTATTTTGTTTAGGGGTATATAGTATAGAGAAATCCTATTTATATCCTTAGATCTTAGCTAACCTTGTTAGCTCTTTGTTATTAAATTCTCCTCCCCTATTAGAGAAGAATAGCTTAGGTCTCTTACTATACTAGTGAAATACTATGTTTATCTAATCATTAATAAGCTTTAGGCATTCTAACTTATGCTTTNATAGGTCTAGAGGTCTTTAGGCATTCCTAAGTCTATTATCATTAACCGTGCTTTAGTTAGGATAACCTTGTTTAATAATTCTATAATACTATTTTGTTTAGGGGTATATAGTATAGAGAAATCCTATTTATATCCTTAGATCTTAGCTAACCTTGTTAGCTCTTTGTTATTAAATTCTCCTCCCCTATTAGAGAAGAATAGCTTAGGTCTCTTACTATACTAGTGAAATACTATGTTTATCTAATCATTAATAAGCTTTAGGCATTCTAACTTGTGCTTTGCAAATCTACCCTATCTTATCTTAACTTTTGCATTAGTTAATAGGAGGATGAACTAATAGCTATAGATATCTAGTAGAGTAATAGGGCCTATTACATTAAGGTAAATTTCATCTAGTGTATAGTCTAGGACCTTTCTTAGCTTTCTTAACATAATCCTTTTAGATCTTAAAAGCCTATAGGCTTTATAGTAACTAAGCTAATTAGTATCTAGATACTCTAGGCCAATATAGTTAGCATTGTTCTTTATTGCATTTAGGATAGTACTACTAATATATCTAAGTCTTTAGTGAATTCTGTTAATATTAGCCTTTGGTTTGCTAACTATAGGTACTATTAGTAGGTTATACTTAATAGACTTCTTCCCTCCTACCTTTATAGGGGCTAGTAGAATGATTAATACATTCTTCAAGATAGGAACCTTGCTCCTAATTCTTGTTTTACATATAACCTTACTATCTGAATTTCTAATAGTTTTACTAGGTCTATAGAAGTAATAACTAAGTTCCTTGTAGACATTATCTATATAAATCAGATTAATATTAGATTTAGGTAAATAAAGGGCATTCTTATAGAGTATGTCTATCTTCTTTCCCTTATAATCTAGCTAAATTAGGACATCTCTAACTACTATTAGCCTTTAGGAGCTAACTACTTAGGAGAATTTTGTAGGCTCTAGGAGCCTCCTAAGATTCCTAAACTAGGACTTGTTATTGAACATTATGTATAAGGTGCCTATATCCTATAGAAGCATTTTCTTAACAAGTAGAGTCTTAGTTAAGGCTACAATACTAGTAGCACTTTAGGGGTTAGCTATAAAAGTAGTACTTGAATAGTAACTCCTACTTTCCTAACCTTTATTATTATTACTGTCTTCCTTATTATCATCCTTAGTAGTAGCTATAGAAGCCTTCTTTTCTAGCTTCCTATCCTTCTTAGGCTTCTTGCCCTTCTTAGACTTCTTACTATCTTGCTTAGTATCCTTATCCTAATATTCCTTCTTCCTTTTAGGATGCTACTTCTAGTATTAGGCATTAGTATGCTTTGCTTTCTTATAGATTTAATACTTATTATTATTATTAAGTATCTCATAATTAGCTAGAGTAGATGCTAATCTCCCTTAATTTAGTAGATTAGTATTTAATAGTAGCTTCTCTTTTCTAAGAGATGTAATCATTCCCTATAGGGTTTAATTAGCCTTCTTAGGCTTATTATTATGCTTCTAGCTTCTAAGCTATTTATAACCTTAAAGGCTATTAACAAACAGCATTCTAATAACTAGATTAGGAATCTTGATATCCTCTACCTTTATATTAGTCTAAAGACAAAACTGTTTAGTAGCTATTTAGTATTTGAGGACCTATGCTTAAAAGTCTTTATAGTACTTTAAGATACTTTCTATAGTTTGATTCTATAGCTTAATTAAACTAACACTTTTTAGTGTATTATAGACGTTAACTATAACAATTAGCTTAAAGGTTGTTATAACGGTCTAATAGTATTCGTATACCGTTTTCTAGGTATTACCAAAGTTAGGTCTTAGGTTATCTACTATCCTTTTTAATAGGATGCCTTTTGCTTAGTAATCTCCCTCTATGAATTCCTTTAGTACTAGCTTATATTTAGTTTTAGCTAAGACTAGTACCTATAGAGTGTCGTTCTTAACTATTATAGTATCTTAATAGTCTTCTCTAGTTAGCATGACCTCTAGGTTATACCATTCTAGATTGTAAAAGACATATCTAAGGACTTTTTCCTTAATAAGCTCCCCTTCTAGGATAGTTTTCTAAGTATAAAAGTTAGTACCCTTCTTAAGGATCTTATTGTTAGATTTGTCCTTATACGCTATTTTATTGTTTAGCTAGATCTTTCTATTTAGATCCTCTAATTATACTTGTTTAGGCTAGTACTATAGGGTAGACTAATCTTAGTTATTAACTCTAGTAGTTCTACTTAATCTATAGTTACCCTTCTTGATAATAACAATTCTTAGTCTGTTCTCTTAGATAGGATAAGCTTAGAGCGCCGGGCTCATAACCTATTATGAATTAATAGTATAGACCGAGACATTCGTGAATTGCCTACTAAATTATATAAACTATAGAAGGTAGCTAACTAGTCAACCTTTATATGTCCTTATTAGTAACCCTAAGTTAGTATGTAACAGACTAAATAAGTCTATAATAGTAGCCCTGAATCAGTGCCCTTAAAAGCTACCTGTTATTGTTCCTCCCCTGTCACCTTGGCATGCTGACTGATATACAACACCTGTCTCCTTTCGACCTGTGGCGCGATTTTGGTTGGTCACTTCTGTGCCAATAGGTATCTTGAAGGCTCAGCTTCAGCTCTCAGGCCCATTAAGCACGATCGACTTGGAGATGGGTTGTACGTAATCCTGTCTCCCCTCTACTTGTAGCCGCCATCGGAACGGTTCCAGTGTACTGCTTCCGTTACAAGGGGCATCTCGTAGCGTCTGGCTTCAATTGCCGGGCACTCTAAGCAAGGTATCGGCTTGCAATTGACCGCCGTATAGAAGACCTGTTTATGTACTCCAACGGATTCCATAGCGAACTTCGCCCTGCTTCAGCCACGAAGTGCATCTCACAGCCTTTAGTCTCAATTCTGGAGTGCTCCGACTCTACTTGTTGATGAGTGAATAATCACTAGCTAGCGCGTAAAATCATAATCATAATCAGTAGAGAGGAGGATAATCGTAATTATAGTCATACAATCACACAATCACAGGTTATATGGGCTATCTATGCTTAGCATCCGGCTAACCCTCGGGTCTAAAAGTAGGTTAGTATGTGAATAACAAGACAGCCTCTAGCCGTCGCGAAACACAGCAGTATTATGTAGCTATGTAATAGATAAGCTACAGTAGCACAAGAGGAGGTCATATGCAGTAAATATACTTACTTTCAGTGCTTGTTTAGGTCTCCCTATGCTTGTCTAGTGATTAGTGATTATAATCACTAGTCACTCACTTAATAGTCACAATCATAATCACATGTGATTACAGTGACTAGTGATTATTGGCATTCACAAATCAACAAATATGGCTCCGAGTAAGGTGTTAGGTTGGAGTTAACACCGTCTGAAGGAGCTGGTTATGTTTTTGAACGACTCTGACGAGGAGAAATCAGGTTGCTCCCGCCACGGGGAGCATCTCGTAGCCTTCAGCTGCAGTTATTGGGAACCCTGAGCATTGTCTCATGTCGGAGCTAAATGCGCGGGGCTCGGACACCTTCTTCCGGGACGTCAACACCTTCATTGACCGACTGAAGGAGGTAGCAGCATACCAAGGCGCTGAGCGAGTGAAGGCCAGGATACCTGCAGTTCTGCGAGGCACTGCCTTGACCTGGTATACCAACACGCTAGACAACCTAGCGAAGGAGGGTTTGCGTCATGCGCCAGGCCTAGACCATTGGGCATCTACCCTGAAAGAGAACTTTCAGGCACCCTTGTCTGAGTCTCTGAGCGAACTGACGCGCATCAAATACTCATGATGAATCTCCTGTACCGAAGACCGACAGCGGAAAGAAGACTGGTTCGGCTGGATCCGCTGGAAACGCAACCGAGTCGGCTGGAAACGCAACTGAGATGGCTGAGCCTGAGCAGACAGCTGAGCCGACTGACGAGTTCCCGAAGGACTTGTACATGGCCGTTAGCCACGTCGGCGCTCTGGCAGATGTACTTGGGGAAACCGACACGTTTCGGAGTGTGGCTACGCAAACCGATGAAGCGGACCCAGAGCGATAGGGGAAATGTCTACTCTCTATCGAGTTGTAGTAATTTTGACTCATCGCTTCCGCCACGAGCGGTATGTCCAAGACTTGAGCTTCTCTTCTCGGCATTCTTGAACCAGGTCTCGTACTGAAGTTGACTTCCGTAGTGAAGGAACTGATTATGTCCTCCAATGATTCTCGTAAGGAGCATTTGGCTTGATTCGGGGCATAGGCGCAGTGCGAAGGGGTTCGCTATAGTCTTTATAGGCCCGATAATTTGGATTTGAATGCGCGTAGACCTATCGACTTATAGCGATTTTGGCTTATTGCTTCCCCTGCGAGGTACATCCCAAGGCTTCGGCTTCTCTTCTCGGAGGCTCCAAGTAAGGCTTTACATTGAAGTTGATCTGTCCAATTTCAGTAGTGATAGAGGAGCCGACCGTGTACTTCGAGGCCGCTTCTACGGTAGGTAGTACCTCGGAGGGCTTTACTGGAGTCCTTGCTGCTTCAAAGAGAGGCCTAGGCATGGAGTTGAGCATATATGGGACTGTCCGCTTTCTACATGTGACCGGGGATCAGATATACATTTGGCTGATTGCTTCAGCGATAGGGAGGATCTCGAAGAGGTCAAGGTCGTTCTGCGTGGTTGGAGAGACAGCCAGGAATATGAAGTTGTAATTGCGAGAAGCCTACTATGCCCACCCAAAGTGCCAAATTTCTCCTCGTTCCCACGATATTGAGGGTCTCAAAGGGCTCCACTTCCTTTCATGTGCTTGGTAAGGCGGTCAGGGACATGGAAATCGACTGATGAGGAATCACCATCGCCGAGGAAGGCGCCTGGACGCCAAGAGCCAGGGTCTGATAAGACGCCCAGAGTGGCGAAGGAACCGGCCTCGTCAGTGACGCCGGCACCGACAAGCGCAAGGAGAAGCACGCGTGTGGTGGCTAAGCAGGCCGCTGCTACAGATACGCCCCCGGATTGGCACAATTGCCAGTTCCAAAGCAAAAAGAGAGTAGAGTTGTTGCGCCGAGCAGCCGTGTAAGGAATCCACGGGTAAAGGACAAGGCATTTTCAATTCAGTTGAACACTGCGCGAAGCAGTTCAATGTTCACCCTTGAGTACAAGCTCGGTACGATTACGAGGCGATGCAATCGTCGCTTCTGAGACGAGGAGGCTTTGAAGGACGTCGCAGGTGTTCTCGGAGCATCGCGAAAGGGTTAATTGCTAGTCCCGTAGGTGCATGGGCCCATGAAGGAGCAGAGTTGAAGGCGTGTAACGGAGTACAGTTGGGTTTCCGTAATACCGCTCCCATTCTGCTTGTACACGTGTTCGGAGGCGCTTCGCTCTTTGCTTCGGCAACCAGAAGGCGTCGAAGGGGTAGGCTGAAATTCTCAGGAATCCAGCGAGGGAAGCAAATATGGGGTTGATGATTGTCTCATCTCTGCTCTTCGCGCAATGTCTATGCGACTCGCTCTTTGCTTTGAAGAGGAGGACGGATCGAGGCGTTCGGCTGCAGCTCCCACCCCTCGAGAGACAACATCGAGAGTAGAGCCATGCGCCTGCAAGATGGTTCAGATTGGCTTATTGATATGGATACGTCTTGAATACGTTCTGCAGCTTCGCCTCCGCCACAGTTAGGGCATCGAATGGGTCGGCTGGAGTTTCAAGTACTATAGAAGTAACGTCCAGACTAGATTCCATGGACCGTGGGCCTATGCAGGACCATCTATAGGCATGACCTGAACAAGCTTGATGTCCTTCTGAGATCGTTAACTATCCGCGTGTGCACATAGCTTCAAGATGTATCTCAGCTCTCGCTCCACTGTCCAGAGATGGACAGATCCCTAGTGGATCAATTGAACTCTTGTCGCTTCCATAAGCGTGTAAATGGATAATCTGTACATGCGTGATATCTCTTGATTGGGTGAATGGATGATGAGAATAAATGTGAAGATCAGGCATTTGAATTGTGCTTGCATACATGAAAGTGATGTTCACTGAAAGATTGCTGACTGTACCAACAGCGACTTTTGGCAGCCACTCTTGACGTCACTTCTAGATGGAACTGAGCATCACATGCAATCACACCGCGACCGAATGACACTTTCTTCACTTCACCGCGATCCATACTCTTCCCCGTCCATGCGAAACCTCGCAATATGGTCTGAACACCACACTTTCGAGCAGCTGCAACACATCAGAACGTCTGGCGACAACCACAAGCCCCAGGATTGAGCGCGCAAGCGCATCCAGAGCACCATGTCGGTCTGGAACCCAGAGAACGTGACTGATGTCGCCGAGTCAGTCGGTATCGCCTCCCTTGACAAGGAAGTCTCGGAGCATCTGGCGCGAGATGTGGAATACAGAATCGCGCAAGTGCTCGAAGAAGCGCTCAAATTCATGCGCCATGCGAAACGAACGACGCTCACAACACAAGACATATCACAAGCGCTGCGAGTGCTAGATGTTGAACCGCTCTACGGATATGACTCCACCCGACCCCTGCGTTTTGGCGAAGCCTCAATAGGACAGGGACAGCCATTATTCTACGTGGAAGATGAAGAGGTGGACTTCGAGAAGCTGATTAATGCGCCGCTACCCAAGGTGCCGCGGGAAATCAGTTTCACAGCGCATTGGCTGGCGGTGGAAGGAGTACAGCCCAGCATACCTCAGAATCCAACCCAGGCAGATCAACGGAATCAAGAGCTGGCGGCTAAGGGCCAAGGCGCAAATCCTACGCTGGCAGCTATGAGTGGGAATGACAATGTTTCCGTGAAGCCGCTGGTCAAGCACGTGCTGTCCAAGGAGCTGCAGCTTTACTTTGACCGAATCTGCACAGCGATCATGGACGAGAACAACGAGGACAATAGGACTGCTGCGTTCGCCTCACTAAGCACAGATCCTGGCCTGCACCAGCTGGTTCCATACTTCATTCAATTTGTGGCGGATAAAGTGACGCATCACATGAAGTCGCTTTTCATCCTCACGCAAAGTATGCAACTGGTAGCAAGTCTCCTTGACAACCCAAGCCTATACATTGCACCATACGTGCCTTCCGTTGTCCCATGCGTGCTCACCTGCCTGGTGGGCAAGCACCTGGGTTCCGCAAATAGCGATGGCGCAACAACACATTTCTCGCTTCGGGACTACTCAGCGAGCTTGCTCCGGACCATCGCGAGGAAGTATGGGCCCAGCTCATCGACCTTGAAACCTCGCATCGCCCGCTCGTGCCTGAAGCACTTCCTCGATTCACATAAGCCCTTCGGCACACATTATGGAGCTGTGCTAGGTCTCACATTCATCGCTGGAGCAGACGGTGTACGAGCGCTCATCTTACCAAACCTCAAAGCATACGACATGCACCTTTCCGAAGGCATCAAGGACGAAGCGAAAAAGGAGCAGGCTGAGTACGTCGTTCTAGCAATCATGAAAGCTCTCGAGAAGCTGGAGCAAGACTCAATTACCACAGCAGCGAATGGTCATCCCGAAGGTGAGGCTCTGAAAGAGCGCTTGATTGAAGCGCTCGGCGACGTCATTGGGAACAAGGTGTTTGACAGTGGACGTCAAAGCCTGGTGAATGCGGTCCTTGAGCGGGATGTAGAGATCTAGGGCTTTGCATTTTCAGGATCCCGTCATCAAGATGGAATTTGGGTATCTTTAGCGAGGCGTTCAGGATTGGAGTTGCATCTGTAGTACAGACAGAAACGCATCATGAAATGATCTGGCACCAGGCGCTGGGTCGCAAAATGCATTCAAAGACGTCATGGCGGGAAATTGTGCGAGTCGAAAAGCCACATGCTTGTGACAAGAGGAGACGAGTGATCACATGTTTAAGACCAGAGCAAGGAGAGTCGGAATGTTACAAGTGATCATGGCGCTCAGCTTCGCTCCCGAACATGTCAAGCCTCAAACTCTTGCGCATTGATACTACTCAATGCCGGTCACACGCGCACGTGCCGGCTATGCTATCATCAGCACGCGGCCAGCAACATTTTGTCTAGCGTCGTGCCTGCGCCGTACCTGTACGATCCAGCTGGAAGACGCCTCGAAAACCTCTAGATCTATGCCTGAAGACGGTACCTGCGCGACAGTCGAGCTTGATGTGGTCCATCTGAGACAGATCTTGGCAATTCTCAGAAGTTTGGCTGGTCAACGTCCACGGCTGAACGCTCGCACGCGATAGAAAGAACCATTGATCTGTGCGTCGACCAGGGTTCACAACGTTTTATGTCTCATCGAAGACTCCATGAGGCTATCTTGGCTTACAATCTGGCTGGGAGATATCCGTCAGCATGTGCTCGTCTGGTAGACTACTCACCTTACTTCGAGATCGCGTATGTTCGAGCTTCTCACGGTTGTTGGTTCATGTGCGACAGGCCTGCGAGAGGAAGAAGAAGTGTATATAAAGAAAGAGCAAGAGCACCTCGTCAGCAACACAAGTCTCAGCTCCCCTTCCTCATCCTCGACCTGCCAAAAAAAAAACACACACATCACAATTTCAACCATGAAATCCTCCCTCCTCTTCTTCCTCCCAACAGCCCTCGCTCTTCCCGTAAGTCCCTTCATCCCCATCTTTCCCTCAACTAACCTTTTCCCTCCAGCTCACAACCCCCCTCCTTGCAACCGCAAGCACAGCAGGAGCAGACAACACAGGCATCGGTGGCGGCGTCGCAGCAGCAGCACCTCTCGTCGGAGTCGGAGCCGGGGGCGGAGCTGGAAATGGTGGCGTAGGAGGAGGAGCAGGCCTTGGAGTTGCAAATCTGGCTGCCGTGGGAATCCAGAGTTCCACGAATCCTGTTGCCGGAGGTGGGACTGGATCTGGTGTAGCGGTTGCTGCGCCGCTCGTAGGAGCGGGAGCTGGTGGAGGAGCTGGTGGGGAGGGAGCTGGCGGTGGGGCGGGAGCTGGTGTTGCGTGAAGAGAAGAGGGTGATGGGTGGGCGTAAGGGTGGAGGCTGGGGTATGGGCTTTCGTAGCAGTATGTGGTCATGAATAACGTTGACGGTAGCTTGAGCGGATTTTGGCTGATTTGTCTCAATTCGTTCTTTGACTCTTTGCGCTCGTCATACTCGTAATTCTCGCTATGAACGCTTCTCTTCCGCGACAGCCTTCCGTCGCTCGACTAGCTCACCCTCTTTGGGCAGCTGTGGCTTCCCTCCTCCCTTCTTTTGGTCTGCTGTACCCTTTGCCTTGAGCGAAGTGGAGTCCTTCGGCAACTCTTTCACGTAAGGCAAGAATTCCTCCTGGTCTGGCATGTATCTACGAAGGACCTCCGGAACCTCCATACCCTCCTCACGCTGATAGTTCTCCATCACGCAGCAAAGCGCACGCTGTACAGCACAGAGGGTGGAGTTGAGTGCGTGCACGTAATCCTTCTTGTATGATGGATCAGTCTGCTTCTTTTGACCATACCGAATCTCAAGTTCGCGGGTCTGGTAGTCTGTGCAGTTTGAGCACGAGACGAGCTCTTTGTACTCGCCCTGGAATGGGAACCATGCTTCAAGGTCATATTTCTTGCTGGCAGCGTTGTTGAGAGCACCGGAGACTATGGCAACGACTCGATATGGGATGTTAAGGGACTTGTAGAACTCTTCTGAGAAGCCGATCATCTCGTCGAAATGCTTCCAGCTGTCCTCGGGTTTGCAGAAGACGAATTGCTCCACCTTTTCGAACTGATGAACACGGAAGATACCCCAGGCGTCTTTGCCGTGCGAACCTGCCTCTTTTCGGAAGCACGTAGAAAGACCACCGTACCTGATGGGAAGTTCGCTGTTGTTCAGCCACTCATCAGCATGCATGGCAGAGATAGGCTGCTCGGAGGTGGCAATGAGGTACTTGTCGGTGACGGGGTCGTTCTCCTTCTCAGTGACCTTGTAAAGCTCCTCGTCGAATTGCTCTAGCTGGGCAGTCTTGGCCATTTGATCTCGGAGCATGAAGTATGGTGGTTGGCATGCGGTGTAGCCTTTCTTGCGAAGGAAGTCCATGGCATATGTCTCCAGTGCTCGCTTCAGGTAGTAGCCGTTGCCAGTCAGGAAGTTGCCTCTATGACCGACAATCTTGACACCACGATCCCAGTCGGCACCATCTAACCGCGTGAGGACTTCATGATGCGACATGCAGTCCTTTTTCTCCACTGTCACACCTTCTGGCGTCCATGTGCGTATCGTAGCATTGTTGTCTTCATTGTCAGAGACAGGCACGGTGTCGTGGACGTAGTTGCCTATCGTCTTGACCTTCTTCTGAAGTTGAGCATAGATTTCCTCAGCTTCCTTCTTCATAGCCTCCTGCTCCTTGGCCAAATCGTCCTTCTGTTGCCTCAATTGCTCAAACTCTTTTGGATCCCCCTTGCTCTTCTTGTTCTGTCCCATTGCCTTCTGCACAGCGTTGATCTTGGCACCGATTTCTGTTCTTGCTGCATAGTCCTTCTTTCTGTGCTCCTCGAACATGGCAATCACCTCGTCGACCACCTCTTCTCGAGCATGGCGGCGACGCTGCGACTCCTTGATCTTCGCTGGGTCGCCATTGCGCTCTGTGATGAAGTCGTTGACGTCCAGCATGTTGTAGATGCAGGTCACTTCTTTGGTGCTTTGTGTGCAGCGTGGACGAATATATGAGCAACAAGGACTGCAATGGGGGACTCATAAACACGCTAGCTAAATAATTTGGGGAGGAGCGAGGGGCTCACGACAGGGTTCTAAACTCTAAATGCGCTCTGCCAAGCTTTCACGCGACACTGAGATGCTGCTTACTCTGAGCAAGCTATAAGACGAATGAATGCATGAACGAGTACTAGGGGGATCTATACATGCGCGAGTTGAGCACCTCTACATCGACTCTATCAGCGTGGTCTTCTCGCCATGATCCAGTCGAGGTCGCCGCTGCGACAACAGATCTCGCAACAATACAACCCTCTCCTACTGTTACGGCTTGAGCAAGGGCTCTACTGTTGTCTTGTAACATTCGCAACGTGGTAGCTCTTGAATTCTAAGGCCTTCAAAGTCAAGTCGCCCTTCTGGTCTGTCTAGTTTCGCAGCAATCGTGGCTACACAAGTAGCTCATATTCCCGCCCTACCCACGCTCAAGCGGTCTCAAAATTCCATCAAAGTCGTAACTCTCGAGATTCTGGGGAGTTTCGCGATATTGAGAGCTCCTACTGCTTCTTGATAGTCCGGTGCTTGTGGCTTTCCACCGACTTGTTGACCAGTACTCGTAAGTATCGCGGGCCACCGCTTCTGTCAGCGTCCACGGCCGAGGTCAGATGCAGCTGTTGCATGGTCAGAATTTTCCAATGATATTCGGCCCTCAGCCGGAACAAGAAGCAGTCGTTGAAGCCTCTGTCGCAATGCCCGAGCCCTCCAGGATGGCCAGAGCACCTCCGACGATTCGGAATGTTCCAGTGACGAGGATATGTGCCCGGCGCTCAGGCTGTCTCTCGCAGGTCTTGCGGGCAAGCTCCACGGCTTCTTCTATAGAACGAACAACATGTGTAGATGATTTCGGATCTGCTTCTTTCCACCATTGTGAGTAGTCTCGTTGCATTGACAACGTTTCTACTGCCGTCGGATCTGAATTGCTATCCACGAAGTCTGATACATCAAGAAGTCAGTGAGTGCTAAGATCTTGACGTAATATTTGCTTACCTGGCTTGTACTCATTAGTCTTGTATGTGACGTTGGAGCAGAAGATCGCCGCTTCTGGCTGTACTGCCCATTGCTGCCGGAGTGTCTGTTGCACGGTGTCGATAAGCTGTCTTGCGTTGCGTGTCTCTGCTTGCTGGTTGAAGATCAGGATTGGTAAGGAGTCTTCGCCGCCTTCGTTTCTCGCTCCATGAATGATTCGGCCGAACCAGTCGCAGACAATCTTCAGGCTTGCCGTGGTGTGCGCTCCGTCTAGATACCATGTACCATAGTCTCGCTTCACGATCTCTCCTCTGCCACGCCACAAAGAAGTCGTCAATCCAGATTTGAACAGATTGGGCAGTTCCTCCTCTAGAGATACAGTAGCTTGCTCACTCTGTCCTTTTCCTGATGCCACGTCTGGACAGCGAGCGTCAAGTGGCAAGTCAAATTTGTCAAGGACGCGGGATGCAAGGACAATCGCGAGAGATGCGTTCGTTTTCTGGTAGTCCTCATCTGGGAAGATCGGCACGTTTGTCAGACATCTGCCTATCGGTACCTCTCGCAGCACAACTTGCTTCTCCTCTGCTCTTTTCTGCAGAACTTTCATAGCCCCCTGGGGCTGCGCTACTGTATATGCTGGACTGCCAAGCTTCATAATGCCAGCTTTATGCCATGCTATCTCTTCCACAGTGTTGCCCAGTACTTGTACGTGGTCGATGTCTAGCGATGTAATGCCCACAGCGGCCGGCTTGGACAGTACATTGGTGGAATCGAATTCTCCACCAACCCCAACCTCGTAGATTGCAACGTCCACCTCTTCTCTGACGAACGCATGTAAAGATAGGAGGGTCAGATATCGGAAGTATGCAGGCTTGAGTCCGGGATCAGCTCCTCTCCGATGCGCACCGTGCTCCAGGCGATCCCACAGCTCGAAGAAGTACTGCGTGAATTTCTGTTCGGAGATCGATTTGGAGTTTATGCGGATGCGCTCGCACACGCTGAGAAGGTGAGGCGATGTATACAAGCCGATTTGCTTGGGTGTGCCATATCGTTCGCGATATTGATCCAGGATGGAGTTCACAAATGCGCAAGTTGTTCCTTTACCCTTGGTCCCGGCAACATGTACAGCATTTAGGCGATCAAATTCTGAAGGCTGCACCGTTCGTCAATGTTTCTCGTATGAATGGGCCTACCAATGATCTACCTTGTAGCCGGCATCTTCGACAGACTGCAACATCTCGTGTAGCGAGTCATTTTTAGTCAAGTCTTTCGGCGGATTCTTGCGACGCGCCTCCAAGACTTTATGATTGTTCTGCAGGGAGTTGAGGTACTTGAGCGCATCCTATGCTGTCATTAGTCACCTTCGACCGGCATGCTCTCTCACATGTCCGCACATTGTATGTTGGTGAGGCTGGTCTCGGGCCAAGCCCAGAGTCCACCAACGTCGTGAAGTGGGCCACTCTACTCATGCGAGCTGCTCTTGGCGCACAACATCGAATGCCCTGCAGTGCACTGCCTGCTGGAGTAGGACATAGCAGAGACATGTGTTGCTGAAGCTGATGTCGAAGACGAGCTCACCGGGAGTCCCAATGAATTGTGGCAGCGGGCCGATGTGGCGCAGTTGTTCGAGGCTGTTTTCGAAAAATCGGCTTTGAGACCTAGCCAGTGGGCCGGACACTTGTTTAACCTAAAATTCTCTTATATTCTCTATATCTTTATAGAGTACTATAGTCCTATCTCTTAACTTAGTATTACTCTAGATACTTATAGTAGCTATAGAGTCCTTTTCTTTTACTAGATTTTAATTTCTCTAAATAGTTAGCTCTATCTCTATCTCCTTCTTCTAGACTATAAGTAAGAATTAGTCTAGTAATCCCTTCTAGATTAGCTATTTAGCTATTATTTCTAGCTCTCTCTTTATATTATTTATTATTTTCTAGTCTAAGGTTTCTATTTATATAAATAGCTAATCTCTTTTCTATTATTTTAATTCTTTCTAAATAGAAGATATATACGTATTTTACTATCTAAATTCTCTAGCTATAGATATATTTAGATTATATCTCTAGTACTCTTCTTCTTATAAAATAAAATCTAAGTTCTATATATTCTATTCTAATAAGAGTAGCTATTATAGAGACTAGTTTAAACTATTTTTTATAGAGATATCTCTCTATTTTATCTTTTTCTTAGCTCTAGTAGAGCGAAAGTAAGTATATATCTATAAGATTCTATTTAGCTTATATTTTACTATTCTATTTAACTAGAAACTTATACTAAGACTACTAGTTCTTTTTCTACTAGAGGTAAAGTAGAAGTATTTTAGCTTTATATCTCTTTTAGTACTAAATAAGCTCTCTAATTCTCTTCTATCTATTCTAGTAGATAATTACTTATTTCTAGATTTTAAGTTTCTTCTAGATATTCTCTATAACCTTTTTATATCTATTCCTAATAAAGATATTTATAGGTCTATTAAACTTTTTTAAGCTAAAATCTCCTATAAGATCCTAGATATAGATATATTAAAAGAATCTCTACTTTTCTTTAAAAAATTCCTAGTAGAGTACTTTTATATATATCTTAGATCTATAATAATTCTAAGAGCTTAGCTCCAAGTTCTTTTAAATAGACTAAGAAAGGAATAATCTAGACTCTTTAAGAAAATAATATAAACTCTTCTACTTTATCTCTAGAGAAAGAAGGAATAGTAGTTCTAGCTACTAGCTACTAGAGTTTCTAGTTAAATAGAATAGATAAAAATAAGCTAAACAGAACCTTATACACTTATAACTATTTCTATTCTACTAGAGCTAAAAAGAAGATAAAGTAGAAAAAAACTCTATAAAAGATAGTCTAGATTAGTATCTATAATAGCTATCCTAATTAGAATAGAATATATAGTACTTAGAATATACTTTACGAAAAGGAGAATACTAAAGATATAATCTATAATCTAACTATATCTATAGCTAAGGAGTCTAAATAGTAAAGTATATATATTATATTATTATATATTTTCTATTTTAAGAGATAATAGAGAAGAGGCTAGCTATTTATATAAGTATAGACCTTAGACTAGAAGATAATAGTTAATATAAGGAGAGGACTAGAAATAATAGCTAAATAGCTAATCTAGAAGGATATACTAGACTAATTCTTACTTATAGTTTAGAAGAAGAGGAAAATAGGACTAACTATTTAAAGGAATTAAGACTTAGTAAAAGGGAAGGACTCTATAGCTACTATAACTATTAAAAGCGATACTAAACTAAGAGATAGATATTAGGACTATAGAAAATTAATAAAGATATAAAAGGTCTAGGATATAAGGGATTTTTAGACTTACGCTTTTCTCCTTTCTATTAATAAGTAGAACCTAAACCTATATATACCTAAGGACTAGGTAGTATAGAAAGGGACTATAGGTAGTATAACCTATTAGGCTAAGGGAAGCTATACTAGGTAGACTATCCATTCGTAGTAGCTATAGAGGTAGTAGATAGTAATTAGAGCTCTATAGTAGAGATATAAGAAACGTAACTATTAGAAATAGACTCTCTCTACCTAGTTGTCTCTTAGTATTGTCTAGGCTAGCTAGCCTAATTAGGCCTAGCTTAGGAGCAATTCTCCTTTATCTTTGTATTTATAGTCTTAGATAGACCTTTATCCTTTTTATCTACTACGAATTAGGTCCCTTAGTATGCCTACTCTCCTCCGCCTACGCAACAATGTTTAATAGGTTATAAGCCCGGGTAAGCTATTATAAGCCTATAGGCTTAAAGGTAAAGGAAAACTAGAGGGAAGTAGCTACAAGTTTAGCACTTAGTCTATAATACTTAAGAGACCGAATAGCAATAGAGAGACCCTATAGTTTAGGGCTAGATACTTTGTAAGAAAGAGCTAGTAGGCAATAGCCTAATCTATAGCTATATAATCTAGGATAGAACTAGTTTAGGAGACTAGGGTAGGAGCCTATAGCAATTTGAGATAAAGATAGGTATATAAGAGATGGATTGTGCCTCTTATATTAGGTATAAAGGAAAATGTATATCTAGATAAAGATAAGGAACAACCCTTCCTATTAGAGATATAAGACCTACGCATTAGATACTCTAATAGGCTGTCTACTAAATAGATTGAAACTAGTAGAGTAACTCTCTACTAAGTAGGAGTAGCTTGACCTATAGCTACAATATAGAAGAGGAAAGAATTTAGAAAGTAGATAGGCTATTAAGGGGAGTTCTAAGAAGAGGAATAGTTACAATAGGGGCTAGGAAGACTTTAGGGTCTTCTTAGTATACTAAACTACTATTAGCTAATAATACTTTAGAAACTAAGCTTATAAGCCCTAAGACAACTACTTAGAAGGCTAACTACCTTTCATAGGAACTAGTTAGAACTAGTTAAGGTATCCTATATAAGATTAAAGTAGGACTAGTTAATACTAGATAGCTTATACCTAAATACTGTTTTAGAGAATACTATAAGCCTCTAATGCATCTTAACTAGGCTATAGGAGTTATAACCCTACTAGGTTTAAGGGAGATTACTTATAGAGCCTATAGTAGAAGGGTACCAAAGTAGTATGCTTCTTTATTTACCCTTAACTAAGTACATAACGTACTTCTCGATAACTGTCTATACCTTATATATAGATAGTAGTAGAGTGTATCTACTAGAGGATTCTAACCTAAGGAAAAAAGGCTTAAGTAGCTACTAAAACACATTTTTGTTTAGATTCTTTTCTTAGCTTAGTAAAGCTATACACTTATTTCGGGCTTAGCAAGCCTACAAATTCTTTTCTAGCTAGCTTATGTTACAATAGATAACAATAACTAAGCTAGTATACTACAAGACATAGATACTCAAGATAAAACATCTAGATTACTAAGGAGACCTTGCCCTATCCTAACTAAGGACAACTTAGAGCAATGGTTTAGAAGGATAGAAATTTTCTTAAGAGGAGAAGACTTGTTTTATACTATTCTAGAGAATAGACATAACCTCTACAAAAGTAGCAAGGGCTATAGCCTTAAGGGACTAGAAGAAACCCTAGAGGTTTACTACTTACAAGTAGGAGAGGGGTTTGTACAAACTATATAGTTAGGATAATTATATAATAATCTACTATCTATACCTAGAAATGGTAAGACAAATGATTTAGGTAATTGCAAACAATAAGCTTATAGATAACAAGAAGTTGTTAGCAATAGTTACATATAATAAGGAGGGCTCTAAAGAGGAAGTAGACTAATCTAACTAGACTAAGAGTTAAGGGGAGTATTAGAAATAGACTCTCTCTACCTAGTTGTCTCTTAGTATTATCTAGGCTAGCTAGCCTAATTAGGCCTAGCTTAGGGGCAATTCTCCTTTATCTTTGTATTTATAGTCTTAGATAGACCTTTATCCTTTTCATCTACTACGAATTAGGTCCCTTAGTATACCTACTCTCCTCCGCCTACGTAACAATGTTTAATAGTAACTAGTAATATATACTAAACGAAGATTAAGAATATCTCTCCCTAGAAGGAAGAGGATTATATATACTAATTAAGGCCCCTACCTAGTTAGCAAGTGTATCCTAGTTACTAGACAATACTATAAAACTAAATAGAGAGATAGCTACTTGTTCTATAAAGGAATAGACTATTGGAAATAGACTCTCTCTACCTAGTTGTCTCTTGGTATTGTCTAGGCTAGCTAGCCTAATTAGGCCTAGCTTAGGGGCAATTCTCCTTTATCTTTGTATTTGTAGTCTTAAATAGACCTTTATCCTTTTTATCTACTTCGAATTAGGTCCCTTAGTATGCCTACTCTCCTCCGCCTACGTAACAATGTTTAATAGGTTATAAGCCCGGGTAAGCTATTGTAAGCCTATAGGCTTAAAGGTAAAGGAAAACTAGAGGGAAGTAGCTATAAGTTTAGTACTTAGTCTATAATACTTAACAGACCGAATAGCAATAGAGAGACCCTATAGTTTAGGACTAGACACTTTGTAAGAAAGACCTAGTAGACAATAGCCTAATCTATAGCTATATAATCTAGGATAGAACTAGTTTAGGAGACTAGGATAGGAGCCTACGGCAATTTGAGACAAAGATAGGTACATAAGAGATAGATTATGCCTCTTATATTAGGTATAAAGGAAAATGTATATCTATATAAAGATAGCGAACAACCCTTCCTAATAGAGATGTAAGACCTATGCATTAGACACTCTAATAGGCTATCTACTAAATAGACTAAAACTAGTAGAGTAACTTTCTACTAAGTAGAACTAGCTTAACCTATAGCTAAGATATAGAAGAGTAAAGGATTTAAAAGGTAAATAGGCTATTAAGGGGAGTTTTAAAAAGAGGAATGGTTATAATAGAGGCTAGGAAGACTTTAGGGTCTTCTTAGTATACTAAACTACTATTAGCTAATAACACTTTAGAGACTAAGCTTAAGAGCCCTAAGACAACTACTTAGAAGGATAACTACCTTTTATAGGAACTAGTATAGAACTAGTTAAGATGTCCTATATAAGATTAAAGTAGGACTAGTTAATACTAGATAGCTTATACCTAAATACTATTTTAGAGAATACTATAAGCCTCTAATGTATCTTAACTAGGCTATAGGAGTCATGACCCTACTATATTAGAGGAAGATTGCTTATAGAGTCTATAGTAGAAGGGTAC